>JAXCGZ010015299.1:17500-32500 GCA_037179515.1 Halocaridina rubra | reverse complement strand
AAAAACTTATGATTTTTAAATCAATCCTAAGTTTTATTCTAATAATTTCAATAATAATAATAATAATAATAATAATAATAATAATAATAATAATAATAATAATAATAATAATAATAACAATAATAATATACCCTTATCGGGCCTGGGCACAAAGAAAACATAAGGAGAAACAGAGATGGGGAGTATTGTGACTTGTCAGATGTGGATTGATAGTAAGACTTGTGTAGCGAATATCCAAGAATATTCTGTGTTGATGTAGGCAATAGAAAGAGAACCAGAACTGAAGGAAGACTTAACATCGAACTGTCCTGGACAGTCTTATGTAAGTCCACAAGTTCTTCAGCTGTAGTATCGCAACGGGCGGTTGATGCCATGGGCCAACCTTCTACATTAACAACATGTATATGCAGAATAATTTTTAGTAGAAGTCCATGCATATCTTCCACACTGCAAATATGATTTCATGAACAGATTATTATCAAACTGGATATGAAATAAATATAACTTCATTCCCCAGCTCCATCCTTTCTTTGTCCACCCCTATTGGAATGGGGACTGATAGTGTCACGTAAAACGAAAAAAAAAACTGTGATAATGAACATATTTAATTACAATAAAAAGAGATTATCTGAACATAAAGAGAATTGAAGAATATTCTAAACAAAGAACAAAATGTTCGCAATATCATACTATGATTTATATTCAATATCAGACTGTACAGTAACAGTCTACTTGAACACAATCACAGGGACAGTCTGAACTGTTCACTGCATTATCTCGTTAATGTTCATTATAAATCTGTAAAACAAAAAACTACTTGAACACAGAACAGAGGTACAGTCTGATCTAAGAACAACTCTCGTTTATGTTAATCAGAAGACTGTAGAACAACTAACTGTTTGAATGTAGAGCAGAGGAACAGTCTGTACAATGAACAGGACGTTCACACCATCAGCCATAAATAGCAGTCATTGTATTTTTATTTACAGGTGATAAATGAGAAAACAAAAACAAAATTCCCATCTGCATATACACATCTGATAAGGATGACCCAGAACAATAGAACAGGATGCTATTAATTCCAGCCCTCACCTGTATGAATCATCACAGGATGGCCTTATTGTTGAGACAATTGCCTGGATAATCACTGCACCATTCTGCTTGGCTGCTTTCTGCTGCGCTTCCACTAGGTTACGCGGACTTAGGTGACCAGCGCTTTGGAAGATATGAAGGAGAATATGCTATAATTAATGCTTACAGGTGCTCTGTGTATATTTTGATACAACATATTATTAGTGAGCTATGGCGAGAGAGGCGAAACTGAGATGGTTTGGGCATGTGGTGAATAGGGATGAGGGATTTATTGGGAGAAGGATGCTAAGGATGGAGCTGCCAGGAGGGAAAATTAGAGGTAGGCAGAAGAAGGGGTGTATGGATGTAGTGAGGGAGGACATGAGGGTGTGTGATGTGACGGAGGAGGACGCAGGGGATAAGGTGATATGGAGAGTTGTGACCTGCTGTGGCGACCTTTGGTTGGAGAAGCCGAAATATTTGATGATATTGTCAATGAATCTTTTGAGAATATCTTTTAACTCACAGCTAAGAATGATTCATAAAAGTTCATTCTTACTTTTTAAGACATGTTTCGCTTATTTATATAACGAAATCTTCTTAAGAATATTTATATTCACGACTAGGAATAACTTAAGAAGGATCTCAGTGCATACATTTTTCCCTCCTGAAAACAAACGTAACTTTTTGGCACATTCCAAAATGGGAAAAATTACATATTGTGATTCCTTATAAACTCATACTATATACAACCCAGTACCAGGGATAATCTTTCAGAGACTGTTTACATTCCTTTTCCCAGATATAAATATAGGGATAATTTTATATTAAACCAAGCCAAACATATCTGCAAGCCACTACTAGCTATTATTAGGAGAAATTCCTCTTCTTCTTCTTCTTCTTCCTAAAGACGTATGAATCCCTTGGCAATATTTTAAGATCTTCTTCTTCTTCTTCTTCCTAAAGACATATGAATCCCTTGGCAATATTTTAAGATCTTCTTCTTCTTCTTCTTCCGAAAGACATATGAGTCCCTTTGCAAAATTTTAAGATCTTATTCTTCTTCTTCTTCCTAAAGTCATATGAATCCCTTGGCAATATTTTAAGATCTTATTCTTCTTCTTCTTCTTCCTAAAGTCATATGAATCCCTTGGCAATATTTTAAGATATTATTCTTCTTCTTCTTCCTAAAGTCATATGAATCCCTTGGCAATATTCTAAGATCTTATTCTTCTTCTTCTTCCGAAGGACATATGAATCCCTTGGCAATATTTTAAGATCTTATTCTTCTTCTTCCGAAAGACATATGAATCCCTTGGCAATATTTTAAGATCTTATTCTTCTTCTTCTTCCTAAAGACATATGAATCCCTTGGCAATATTTTAAGATCTTCTTCTTCTTCTTCTTCCGAAAGACATATGAGTCCCTTTGCAAAATTTTAAGATCTTATTCTTCTTCTTCTTCCTAAAGTCATATGAATCCCTTGGCAATATTTTAAGATCTTATTCTTCTTCTTCTTCTTCCTAAAGTCATATGAATCCCTTGGCAATATTTTAAGATATTATTCTTCTTCTTCTTCCTAAAGTCATATGAATCCCTTGGCAATATTCTAAGATCTTATTCTTCTTCTTCTTCCGAAGGACATATGAATCCCTTGGCAATATTTTAAGATCTTATTCTTCTTCTTCCGAAAGACATATGAATCCCTTGGCAATATTTTAAGATCTTATTCTTCTTCTTCCGAATGACATATAAATCCCTTGGTAATATTTTAAGATCTTCTTCTTCTTCTTCTTCCTAAAGACATATGAATCCCTTGGCAATATTCTAAGATCTTATTCTTCTTCTTCTTCCTAAAGTCATATGAATCCCTTGGCAATATTCTAAGATCTTATTCTTCTTCTTCTTCCGAAGGACATATGAATCCCTTGGCAATATTTTAAGATCTTATTCTTCTTCTTCCTAAAGACATATGAATCCCTTGGCAATATTTTAAGATCTTATTCTTCTTCTTCTTCCGAAAGACATATGAATCCCTTGGCAATATTTTAAGATCTTCTTCTTCTTCTTCTTCCTAAAGACATATGAATCCCTTGGCAATATTTTAAGATTTTATTCTTTTTCTTTTTCCGAAAGACATATGAATCCCTTGGCAATATTTTAAGATCTTCTTCTTCTTCTTCTGAAAGACACATGAATCCCTTGGCAATATTTTAAGATCTTATTTTTCTTCTTCTTCCGAAAGACATATGAATCCCTTGGCAATATTTTAAGATCTTATTCTTTTTCTTTTTCCGAAAGACATATGAATCCCTTGGCAATATTTTAAGATCTTCTTCTTCTTCTTCTGAAAGACACATGAATCCCTTGGCAATATTTTAAGATCTTCTTCTTCTTCTTCTTCCTAAAGTCATATGAATCCCTTGGCAATATTCTAAGATCTTATTCTTCTTCTTCTTCCGAAGGACATATGAATCCCTTGGCAATATTTTAAGATCTTATTCTTCTTCTTCCTAAAGACATATGAATCCCTTGGCAATATTTTAAGATCTTATTCTTCTTCTTCTTCCGAAAGACATATGAATCCCTTGGCAATATTTTAAGATCTTCTTCTTCTTCTTCTTCCTAAAGACATATGAATCCCTTGGCAATATTTTAAGATTTTATTCTTTTTCTTTTTCCGAAAGACATATGAATCCCTTGGCAATATTTTAAGATCTTCTTCTTCTTCTTCTGAAAGACACATGAATCCCTTGGCAATATTTTAAGATCTTATTCTTCTTCTTCTTCCGAAAGACATATGAATCCCTTGGCAATATTTTAAGATCTTATTCTTTTTCTTTTTCCGAAAGACATATGAATCCCTTGGCAATATTTTAAGATCTTCTTCTTCTTCTTCTGAAAGACACATGAATCCCTTGGCAATATTTTAAGATCTTCTTCTTCTTCTTCTTCCGAAAGACATATGAATCCCTTGGCAATATTTTAAGATTTTATTCTTTTTCTTTTTCCGAAAGACATATGAATCCCTTGGCAATATTTTAAGATCTTCTTCTTCTTCTTCTGAAAGACACATGAATCCCTTGGCAATATTTTAAGATCTTATTCTTCTTCTTCTTCCGAAAGACATATGAATCCCTTGGCAATATTTTAAGATCTTCTTCTTCTTCTTCTGAAAGACACATGAATCCCTTGGCAATATTTTAAGATCTTCTTCTTCTTCTTCTTCCGAAAGACATATGAATCCCTTGGCAATATTTTAAGATTTTATTCTTTTTCTTTTTCCGAAAGACATATGAATCCCTTGGCAATATTTTAAGATCTTCTTCTTCTTCTTCTGAAAGACACATGAATCCCTTGGCAATATTTTAAGATCTTATTCTTCTTCTTCTTCCGAAAGACATATGAATCCCTTGGCAATATTTTAAGATCTTATTCTTTTTCTTTTTCCGAAAGACATATGAATCCCTTGGCAATATTTTAAGATCTTCTTCTTCTTCTTCTGAAAGACACATGAATCCCTTGGCAATATTTTAAGATCTTCTTCTTCTTCTTCTTCCGAAAGACATATGAATCCCTTGGCAATATTTTAAGATTTTATTCTTTTTCTTTTTCCGAAAGACATATGAATCCCTTGGCAATATTTTAAGATCTTCTTCTTCTTCTTCTGAAAGACACATGAATCCCTTGGCAATATTTTAAGATCTTATTCTTCTTCTTCTTCCGAAAGACATATGAATCCCTTGGCAATATTTTAAGATCTTCTTCTTCTTCTTCTGAAAGACACATGAATCCCTTGGCAATATTTTAAGATCTTCTTCTTCTTCTTCTTCCGAAAGACATATGAATCCCTTGGCAATATTTTAAGATTTTATTCTTTTTCTTTTTCCGAAAGACATATGAATCCCTTGGCAATATTTTAAGATCTTCTTCTTCTTCTTCTGAAAGACACATGAATCCCTTGGCAATATTTTAAGATCTTCTTCTTCTTCTTCTTCCTAAAGACATATGAATCCCTTGGCAATATTTTAAGATATTATTCTTCTTCTTCTTCCTAAAGTCATATGAATCCCTTGGCAATATTCTAAGATCTTATTCTTCTTCTTCTTCCGAAGGACATATGAATCCCTTGGCAATATTTTAAGATCTTATTCTTCTTCTTCCTAAAGACATATGAATCCCTTGGCAATATTTTAAGATCTTATTCTTCTTCTTCTTCCGAAAGACATATGAATCCCTTGGCAATATTTTAAGATCTTCTTCTTCTTCTTCTTCCTAAAGACATATGAATCCCTTGGCAATATTTTAAGATTTTATTCTTTTTCTTTTTCCGAAAGACATATGAATCCCTTGGCAATATTTTAAGATCTTCTTCTTCTTCTTCTGAAAGACACATGAATCCCTTGGCAATATTTTAAGATCTTATTCTTCTTCTTCTTCCGAAAGACATATGAATCCCTTGGCAATATTTTAAGATCTTATTCTTTTTCTTTTTCCGAAAGACATATGAATCCCTTGGCAATATTTTAAGATCTTCTTCTTCTTCTTCTGAAAGACACATGAATCCCTTGGCAATATTTTAAGATCTTCTTCTTCTTCTTCTTCCGAAAGACATATGAATCCCTTGGCAATATTTTAAGATTTTATTCTTTTTCTTTTTCCGAAAGACATATGAATCCCTTGGCAATATTTTAAGATCTTCTTCTTCTTCTTCTGAAAGACACATGAATCCCTTGGCAATATTTTAAGATCTTATTCTTCTTCTTCTTCCGAAAGACATATGAATCCCTTGGCAATATTTTAAGATCTTATTCTTCTTCTTCTTCCTAAAGACATATGAATCCCTTGGCAATATTTTAAGATCTTATTCTTTTTCTTCTTCTTCCGAAAGACATATGAAGCCCTTGGCAATATTTTAAGATCTTATTTATCTTCTTCTTTTTCCGAAAGACATATGAATCCCTTGGCAATATTTTAAGATTTTATTCTTCTTCTTCTTCTTCTTCTTCCGAAAGACATATGAATCCCTTGGCAATATTTTAAGATCTTTTTCTTCCGAAAGACATATGAATCCCTTGACAATATTTTAAGATCTTATTCTTTTTTTCTTCCGAAAGACATATGAATCCCTTGGCAATATTTTAAGATCTTATTCTTCTTCTTCTTCCGAAAGACATATGAATCCCTTGGCAATATTTAATATCTTCTTCTTCTTCTTCCGAAAGACATATGAACCCCTTGGCAATATTTCAAGATCTTATTCTTCTTCTTCTTCCGAAAGACATATGAATCCCTTGGCAAAATTTTAAGATCTTTTCTTCTTCCTAAAGTCATATGAATCCCTTGGCAATATTTTAAGATTTTATTCTTCTTCTTCTTCCTAAAGTCATATGAATCCCTTGGCAATATTTTTAGATCTTATTTCTCTTCTTCCGAAAGACATATGAATCCCTTGGCAATATTTTAAGATCTTATTCTTCTTCTTCTTCCGAAAGACATATAAATCCCTTGGCAATATTTTAAGATCTTATTCTTCTTCTGCTTCCTAAAGTCATATGAATCCCTTGGCAATATTTTAAGATCTTCTTCTTCTTCTTCTGAAAGACACATGAATCCCTTGGCAATATTTTAAGATCTTATTCTTCTTCTTCTTCCGAAAGACATATGAATCCCTTGGCAATATTTTAAGATCTTATTATTCTTCTTCCTAAAGACATATGAATCCCTTGGCAATATTTTAAGATCTTATTCTTCTTCTTCCGAATGACATATGAATCCCTTGGCAATATTTTAAGATCTTATTCTTCTTCTTATTCTTCCGAAAGACATATGAATCCCTTGGCAATATTTTAAGATCTTTTTCTTCTGAAAGACATATGAATCCCTTGGCAATATTTTAAGATCTTATTCTTCTTTTTATTCCGAAAGACATATGAATCCCTTGGCAATATTTTAAGATCTTATTCTTCTTCTTCTTCCAAAAGACATATGAATCCCTTGGCAATAATTTAAGATCTTCTTCTTCTTCTTCCGAAAGACATATGAATCCCTTGGCAAAACATTATGAATCCGTTATCAAATAGACCAGGAAGTAGTTTCCAGAGGCCATACTCACTTCTTTTCCCAGAGGACGAGAGAATCCTTTGGCAGACTCAGATAAGGGAAGCGTTCCTTCCAGCAGTGGCTAATATCCTCGGCTTCCAGTTGGTGTTGCTTAGCGCTTTCCAGGAGGTCCTGGAACTCCTCTTTGTCTGGTGTTGCATGGACGTAACCCACTTCGTGGTGAAACTTTATGCCTTGAAAAATAAATGGGAAACCTCATGGAAAGAATATTAAGAACGATAATTCTGATGAAACTTTGCATCGCTGCATTTTTTTTTTTTATTCCAGTTACAGTGATATCACAGTGACTGCAACAGGAGATTTTGAGTTTTTTTGACTTACAAAATTTCTTCCTAGTTACGCATAAGGATTCAAAATATCAATTGTACTACCATGTAATTAACAAGTTCCCAGTAAGTACACACATTTTACGTACATAAAAATAAATGCTACGGAGTTAGGTACATTAATATTTATCTTTGTTATCTAAATTCTCGTCAGGTCGAGGGTTCGCGCCCCGTCACGGTCTGAGGTTAGCAAGGGCATGCACTCAGGGTACGATTACATCTGCCAAAACAAGTCCTTCGCAAGAAGGCAACCGTCCAGCTCTTGGTTGAAAAGGGAGTCCGTGACGTAATACCGAAACTAAACCGTTATAAATTCTCTAAAAATCTCAAAAACTTTCTCGTAAAGTCTATCTAAGTTCCAATATCTCTTGATTGTTAATAAATATTGAATAGTAATTGAAACCAAAACTTAGCATTCACCAATTAAAATAACAGTAATTTTTCTCTTTAAGTATTACATAATGTACACTAAGGCGATTTTATATATACATATATATATATATATATATATATATATATATATATATATATATATATATATATATATATATATATATATATATATATATATATATATATATATATATATATATATGTATATATATATATATATATATATATATATATATATATATATATATATATATATATATATATATATATATATATATATATATATACACTTCTATTCTAACTTCACAAAGAAAGCTAAGATACCCATATTTCATGGCTACTGAGTTCCCCTCTTCTCGTTTTGGGTAGAATTATATGAGTAATACCTAATCTGACTTCTCGAGAAAGCTAAGATACCTACTTTTCATGGCTACTGAGTTTCCTTCCTCTGGTTTTGGGTAGAATTGGCTGAGTAATACCTAATCTGAGTTCTCGAGAAAGCTAAGATACCTACATTTCATGGCTACTGAGTTCCCCTCTTCTGAATTTAGGTAGAATTGAAAGAGAAATACCTAATGTGAGTTCTCAAGAAAGCTAAGATTCCTACATATCATGGCTACTGAGTTCCCCTCTTGTGGATTTGGGTAGAATTGGATGAGTAATACTTAATCTGAGTTCTCAAAAAAGCTAAGATACCTACATTTCATGGCTGCTGAGTTCCCCTCTTCTGGTTTTGGGTAGAATTGAAAGAGTAATACCTGATCTGACTTCTCAAAAAAGCTAAGATACCTACATTTCATGGCTAATGAGTTCCCCTCTTCTGGTTTTAGGTAGAATTGAAGGATTAATACCTAGTCTGAGTTCTCAAGAAAGCTAAAATACCTACATTTCAGGGCTTGTAAATTCCTTATTCCCGTGTTGATAATACTATAGAAGGAGTAATACCTACCCCTGAGGAGTAGTATGTCCCATATTTCCTTTTTGGTCGAAACCATATGAATAACAATTGGGATTTTAGGTTTTACAGACTTCGAAAATATAATTTACTAGCAAGCATAGATGTCCCTTGTCTTTTTTTTTTTTTTTTTTTGGCCATGCGAATGGGGGTAGACGAAAAAGTTCGAACAAGGGAATTAAAGTTTGATACCCCTCCTAACGACCCGCGGTTAGATCGTACGCGGGTTTGGAATATTCCAAGTCGAATCCTCTAAACACTGCGCTGCTGCCGTCCCCAGTTATTGGCAAGTACAGTGCTTTCTAGTACTTACAACATTATATATATATAGTTGGTAGCGCCTTGGCACAATAATTATGTGTCTTAGGTTCGATTCCCGCTCAAGGGTAAAATATGATATATATATATATATATATATATATATATATATATATATATATATATATATATATATATATATATATATATATATATATATATATATATATATATATATATATATATATATATATATATATATATATTATATATACACACACATTGTAGTCCATCTATATTTATTCCTTTTGTATAATTTTGGAAGAAAACTGTGTTGCAATCCTTTGATGGCTTGACAGTTTCATTTTTTCTTGTGAATATGCCCTGACAGTTATTATCGAAACCTCAGATATGAATGACTTCAAATTCACTCATTTCCAGGACGTACAACAATTACACTTGCCTTTGAAAGTTGTTCTTAATGTACACATAATCTCATTTATTTTTTTTTCTCTTGTCTCTTCTTAACATTGTTCGTATCCCTACCCTAAAAAGGCTTTAGTTTTAGGCCTTTTAAGGTCAATATTTCATGGCTGATTTGAACATTGTATCGTGATCGAAACCTATGGGTTCAAAGGCTTCGAAACTCTTAATTTACCAGTCAATATAATGCTAAATTTTCCTTATAGAGCATTACATAGTTTACCTCTAAATAAATGTATATATATCCTCCTATGTTCCGGTTTTACGTCACGGACTCCCTTTTCTACAAAGGGCTAGGACGGTTGCCTTCTTACGAAGGACTCGTTTTGGCAGATCTAATCGTTACCCTGAGTGCATGCCCTTGCTAACCTCAGACCGTGACGGGGCACGAACCCTCGACCTGACGCCTCAGAGTCGCGGACGCTACCGCTTAAACCACGGTGACAGTACATAGTTCACCCCTAAATAAATTTATATATATCCTCCTATAATTTCTAAAAAAATAAAAAAATAAAAAAATAATTCAAATGCCTACTCTAGCGGTCTTTCAAGTTATATATTTTATCACTGATTAAAGTATGGTAACATGTGATCAAAGCTTGGGGTTTACCGATCACTGTCAAGTACAGTACGAACTATTTTCCTTTTCTATTACAATTGTAATTAATTCGCAACAGAGTTCGTTCTCTTTTATCTTTCTCCCGTATACGAGTGTAAATTGTGTATAATACTCACGTGTTCCGGTTTTACGTCACGGACTCCCTTTTCAACCAAGGGCTAGGACGGTTGCCTTCTTGCGAAGGACTTGTCTTGGCAGATGTAATCGTTACCCTGAGTACATTCCCTTGCTAACCTCAGACCGTGACGGGGCACGAACCCTCGACCTGACGCCTCAGAGTCGCGGACGCTACCGCTTGAGCCACGGTGACTACTATATGCTACTCACCTGTAAGGGCTTCTAATTCCTTGTACCTGGCTACAGACTCCGTTGCTAAAATAGACCACGTGTGTTGAGTAGCAATTCTCCTGTAGACTCGACCCTCATCGTACCAACAGCCAAAGATCTCACCGCTTCTTTGCTGTTGAAATAAAGAAATTAACGATAAATTTATTTTGAAATTAGAAATGTTGTTTGGGTATTGGTCGAGGGCAGGGAATGACTTAATTTTGAGCGTAAATTCCTGGTGAAAAAAAATCATTGTTGTGAAATCTTATTCTTGAATGGGAATCGCATTGTCTGGGTTTGTAGCTGCCTTTAGGAGTATAGGATATAGTGTAAATATCCCTAACCAAAATAACCTAACCTAACCTAGCCTAACCTAACCTAACCGAACCGAACCGAACCCTCACTTCATACTAATTCACATTTAGCGAAATAAACACATGGCATTAATCATGTTGGCCATACTTCGAATGCCATAAAAAACTAAACCAAACCTAACCTAACTCTAATTACATGATGAGTCTTAAATAGCAAAACAAGCAAACTAACAATCACACAAACAAACACACAAACTAACTAACTAACATTTAAGTATTATTGCTCATAGACATGTAGGGTAAAGTGTTAATGTTCCAAATCAATCTAACCTAACCCAACTTAACCTAACCATCCCTTACTCGCACACTACATAGCATCAATTTTCCCCCCTCTATATTAGAATGATTTATAAACAGATAACAAATACATAATATTGTTAGATAAAATGTTTTTCTTGTCATGTAATTATTTTTCCAAGAGCAGTGAGTTCTGATAAGATAAATTTTACTTATCAGATATAATCAGTTATTGAGAGTGTCTGTTTATACTTTATATGTGGACATGAAAGTTTATTCACCTTGTATAGGTCATATAGGATATCTCTCTCTCTCTCTCTCTCTCTCTCTCTCTCTCTCTCTCTCTCTCTCTCTCTCTCTCTCTCTCTCTCTCTCTCTCTCTCTCTCTCTCTCTTATTATTATTATCATTATTATTATTATTATTATTATTATTATTATTATTATTATTATTATTGTTGTTGTTGTCGTTGTTATTATTATTATTATTATTATTATTATTATTATTATTATTATTATTATTATTATTATTATTATTATTATCTTTACTGTTATTATTATCAGATAACAGACGATCGTCTCTCGTGAGAGTGTTCTTATCATTAACACAAACTGTTAATTCACATGATGTTGCCTCAATTATGAATAATCAAAAATTTCCAAATCAAACATAAAAGACTGTATATATATATATATATATATATATATATATATATATATATATATATATATATATATATATATATATATTATATATATATATATATATATATATATATATATACACATACATACATATACCTTGGCTGTTTCCCCCTTTAATTGGGGGGTAGCCGACATCAAGAAAGGAATACAAATAGGGGGATTACTTTGCTCTATGGGCAATGACGAGGGAGCTAGCGACCGTTCAGATGGCCTTGGGGCGGGCACAATATCAAAGAATAGCCTCACCGTATTCCCTGCGTGTCGTAAAAGGCGACTAAAAGTGGACGGGGCGGGGGGAATAGGAATCCCCCCCCTTGTATCAACCTCCTGCGAGACGTCATATATGTATACACAATGGGTATTCGTCAGCCGGGGCAAGCCCCAACCCCCCCACTGTGGTGCCCAAGCACAGCAGTAACCTGCCAGGAAACAGCTTAAACTCTCGGTCTTGGACGGGAACCGATCTTTCGACCTCGTGAATGCGAAGCCAGTGCGTTACCACTGGGTGTGTGATTACCTAATTGTGATTACCTAATTGTGTTTACGGGAAAGAGCCCAAAGCTCGTATCTTCCCGTCTCCTCATCGGTTCCATTTTATACTTAGTGATACTTATCATACCTGTCCTTAAAACTATGGATTGAGATAGCATTAACTACCTCCTCGCTTAGCCAATTCCAATTATCAACTACTCTTACACTGAAAAAGTATTTCCTTACATCCTGCAAACAAGTTTTCTTACGAAGCTTCAAACTATGACCTCTAGTTCTAGAGCCAGCCATATCAAAATATCGATCCCTATCCACTCTATCATAACCATGAAGGAATTTAAAGACTGTCACCATATCCCCCTTCATGTGTGATTACCTAATTGTGTTTACGGGAAAGAGCCCAAAGCTCGTATCTTCCCCTCTCCTCATCGGTTCCATTTTACACTTAGTGATACTTATCATACCTGTCCTTAAAACTATGGATTGAGATAGCATTAACTACCTCCTCGCTTAGCGAATTCCAATTATCAACTACTCTTACACTGAAGAAGTATTTCCTTACATCCTGCAAAGAAGTTTTCTTACGAAGCTTCAAACTATGACCTCTAGTTCTAGAGTGTGTGTGTGTACATGTGTGTGTGTGTGTGTGTGTGTGTGTGTGTGTGTGTGTGTGTGTGTGTGTGTGTGTGTGTGTGTGTGCATGTTTGTGTATGTGGGTGGGTGTTTGTGTGTGTGCATGAGTGATATTTGAGTATATATGTTCACAAAAAATTTTCGTGGATAATTGTATTGTTAATAGTACGGTTTCATTGTAAATATATATACTTAAATGCCACGTCTGAACTGTAATAGGTTGATATAAATGACCGACGGGAAAAGTGTTTGCCTGATCTGGTGGGGTTATGATAGTCCAACTTTGTCGGTTGTAGTGGCTCAGTTGGTATGGTGGCATGACTCGGTAACTTGCGACGCCAGTTCGAATCCCTTGGTGGTCACAAATAACGCACACACACACACACACACACACACACACACACTATAGACCAGTTTCCTTGACCAGCATAGTTTGCAAACTTATGGAGAAACTACTAAGGAAACATATCTCTCTTCACTTGGAATCCTTCAACTTTTTGTCAGTGAGGCAACATGGCTTCAGAGAAGGAAGATCAACAGTAACAAACTTATTAGAATTTTATGATGAGGTAAGCCAAATCTTACAGGAAAGAGAGGGCTGGGCAGATTGCATTTTCCTAGACTTCCAGAAAGCGTTTGACACTGTTCCACATGGGAGACTTATTAGGAAGCTGCAATCAATGGCTAGAATAGGTGGAAATGTCTTGGAATGGATAAAAACTTACTTAGAAGGAAGGGAACAGAGGGTTAGAGTAAGACACTCAGTGTCTGAATGGAGAAGAGTTAGTAGTGGAGTTCCACAGGGTTCAGTTTTAGGGCCACTTTTGTTCCTTGTATATGTAAATGACCTACCAGAGTCTGTAAATTCATTCATGAATATGTTTGCAGATGATGCAAAGATTGTGAAGAAAGTAAAAAACGAGAACAATGGTAGAGAACTTCAGGAGGATCTAAATAATCTGCATGAGTGGTCAGAAAAGTGGCTAATGAAATTCAATACTTCAAAATGTAAGGTAATGAGAATGGGTACAAGTGCAAGAAGGCCCAAGCTTGACTACTCGGTGGCTGGAGTACAACTTCAGGAGACAGAAAATGAGAGAGATCTAGGAGTAAACATATTGGCAGATTTGTCTCCAGAAATACATATAAATGGCGTAGCAAGGGCAGCATATGCATTCTTATCAAATGTAAGGGTAGCCTTCAGGCACATGGACAAGGAAATGTTCAGAAATATTTATGTAACCTATGTGAGGCCAAAACTCGAATATGCAGCCCCCTTTTGGAATCCGCACTTGAAAAAGCACATAGCTAAGCTTGAAAAAGTTCAAAGACATGCCACGAAACTGGTGCCAGAAATACGCAATCTCGGTTATGATGAGAGGCTGAGGGAATTAGACTTGCCATCACTCGAAGCTAGAAGAGTAAGGGGGGATATGGTGACAGTCTTTAAATTCCTTCATGGTTATGATAGAGTGGATAGGGATCGATATTTCGATATGGCTGGCTCTAGAACTAGAGGTCATAGTTTGAAGCTTCGGAAGAAAACTTGTTTGCAGGATGTAAGGAAATACTTTTTCAGTGTAAGAGTAGTTGATAATTGGAATTCGCTAAGCGAGGAGGTAGTTAATGCTACCTCAATCCATAGTATTAAGGACAGGTATGATAAGTATCACTAAGTCTAAAAATGGAACCGATCAGGAGACGGGAAGATACGAGCTTTGGGCTCTTTCCCGTAAACACAATTAGGTAATCACAATTAGGTAATCACACACATATTCCTTATTATCTCACTCAATATACATTCCGTTTTACATTGTGTTTATCTTCCTACTTATTGTAATATAAATGTTACATCATCCTTATCTTCCCACTCATGATTAAATTACTTGTATCTCTCTTTATCTTCCCAGTCATCATTAAATCGATCCCAATCTTTTATGAAATTGCTCCCAGTTTCTCCATCCCACTCATTATGAAATCACTCTCTCATCTTCCCTTATCTTCCCAGT
>JAXCGZ010015299.1:2500-12500 GCA_037179515.1 Halocaridina rubra | reverse complement strand
TCTTGGGTTCTCTTTATTTAGTAATCCTTCAAAATAAGTTTCCCATCTACTTTTTATTTCATCCTCTTCTGCTAGACCTACTCCATGGTTATCCTTTATTTGTCTTACTTGGGTCAAGTCCTTGGTTGCAGCATCTCGGGCCTTGGCAATTCGCCATATTTTCTTCTCTCCTTCTGGTGTTTCCAGCTCTTCATAGACTTCATTCAATGTCTCTGCCTTTGCTACTGCTCTCCTTGCCTGCTTCTTTGCCTGCTTGTACTCTTCTTTATCCTGTTCCAGGCCTGATAAATCAACCTTTTTCTTAACTTCTTTCTTGTTCTTCACCCATATTATTATTATTGCAGAACAAGAAAGAATTATTATTATTATTATTATTATTATTATTATTATTATTATTATTATCATTATTATTATTATTATTATTATTATTATTATTATTATTATTATTATTATTATTATTATTATTATTATTATTATTATTATTATTATTATTATTATTCCATATGTTTGCGTATTTCTTTCATTGAAGGACGATTTTTTTTTTCACCCATTTGCATATTTTATTCTGTATTCTAATATTTAGTCATTATTTCATCAGCAGACTCCGTGGCAGAATGGTAGCGTCTGCGACTCTGAAGCGGCAGGTCGAGGGTTCGCGCCCCGTCACGGACTGAGGTTAGCAAGGGCATACTATCAGGGTTACGATTACATCTGCCAAAACAAGTCCTTCGTAAGAAGGCAACCGTCCTAGCCCTTAATATAAAAGGGAGTTCGTGACGTAAAACCGAATCCATCCAATCCAGTCATTATTTCATCAGGCTGCCATAATCTTAGTATTGTAAAATACATCTTTTTAATATTTTTACATTTTGATTTAACTAGATAGATCGATGGATTGATCGATTAATAGATAGATAGATAGATTAGATAGATAAATAAATAGATAGATATATAGATAGATCATTGCGTTACTTTTCTAAGTTTTTTCGTAGATTTTAGTAGCATTATGAAAGTGCTAATATATTATAGTCTACCATTTATTAATTGGGATTTACGTTTTCTTTATTTGAGTATCATAGAAAATGTAAAATTTTGTTCGGTCAAGTGTGATGAATATTTATATATTTATTTACATGTGTCGATCCATTCCCTTGTAAATTTACTTATATTCATATTAAATTAACGATTAAGTTTGCCAACATTTGACTGTCTAGTTATACGCACTATGCTCTATCGCGTAAGTCCCCATCTGCAAGTCTAAGTGTTCATCTAAAATCACCTAATTTAAACTATTGTCATGTTTGTGAACAGATATGCAGCATAATTTAAGGTAAATATTATCGTTATTATTATATTGGAAATTAATCTAGGCAATTGGGGGAGAAGCTCAGTTCAACTTGGTGTTGGTCCCGGATCCGGACAAGCAGAGGAAGTTAGCTTCAAGAGGGGCATCAGGTAATAACATGTTAACCAAAACAATAATATAATCTTCAAGTGCTAGTGAGAAACAGCTACCCCATAAGAACATGGGAAAAACTATTAAAAAACGAAAAAATATTTTAATAATTTATTGCATTTGTTTGTTATAATTTATTATTTTTTTTTTTTTTATGACGGCTGCCCCCCAAATTGGGGGAAACAGCCATAGTAAATGATGAAAAATGTTAATTAACATTAACCCAATACCATAAAGACCAAATTCATTCAAGTAGGAATTAAAGAACCAATCTTACGTGTTTTGGTCGATAATTACCTAAACATATGGAATTTTCCTTTGAGTCGAAAATAGAGGTAAATTTAATAGGAATTTCGTCCCTATCGAAGGCATTGTAATCCTCTTCTTGCCTCGTCGAGAATGAAAAACCGTAACGAACTAATCAGATAACCCATAAATCTCAAATTTCTTTGAATATGAATGAAGCTGTCAACCTTATGTCTCCCTGATTGATAATTGCATGGTAAACGAGTTTAGTATTAAAGTCGAGAATAACATTAAATGCTATAGGAATTTCGTCTCAATAGAAGGTTATAGTTTAGCCTCTTTATGCCCCAAATTGAATTGAAAGGCAGGTCAGTATATAGTGAATTGTTTTTGTTGTCGTTGTTTTATATTTATTATTCTTCTTGATGGACTTCAATTTCAGTTTGAATTTTTAAGAACGTTGAGAGAGAGAGAGAGAGAGAGAGAGAGAGAGAGAGAGAGAGAGAGAGAGAGAGAGAGAGAGAGAGAGAGAGAGAGAGAGAGATTGAATCGTGAATATAAAAGACTGTTAAGAGGAAAAAAGTTTTAGATTGTGTGTGTGTGTGTGTGTGTGTGTGTGTGTGTGTGTGTGTGTGTGTGTGTGTGTGTAAACGAGAGAAAGAAAGAAAGAAAAAAAGAGAGAAAAAAGAGATAGAAATTCCTTTCTTCAATCAAGATAATATCTTTTCTTAAAATATGACCTGGTTTGCCCCAATGATGACCATTGTATATTGACCTTAGACAGTATAGACAAACATTTTTATCTTTCTATCTATCTATCTATCTATATATATATATATATATATATATATATATATATATATATATATATATATATATATATATATATATATATATATATATATATATATATATATATATATATATATATATATATATATATATATATATATATAACACATTTACAATAACTGTAATTCCCCTTATAAGGAGGGTGGCCTAGTCAAAGCACACAGATTCACCAGTTAGTCAATCCATCTGTATATCAATCATCTTAGCTCCTTAGGATAAAGCATCACCATAATATCCAACCCTGCACCATACAGCTTGGTCACCCACTGAGAAAATGGGTACCTCCTTCCGTGTTTTTCATCAGTCTTTAGTAAATATTATGTCACCCACAGTGTAAGTGGGGCAAGGATCTTCTCCCATTGGGCCCAGCATCCATACCTAGCAAGTCTTCACTGCTTCAAAACGTGACAACCCTCTTTACACTCACCTTTCCCAGTTTACAGCACTAAGCAAGTGCGGGAAAGTCCCCTTGACCCTAGTCATTTAGTCTTCTTAACTGAAAAAAAATTTGCATGCTTTATGTGTGTGTGTGTGTGTGTGTGTGTGTGTGTGTATGTGTTTGTGTGTGTGTGTGGTCTACAGACAGCCCGATCCCAGTAACCACCCGTCCCAGTTTACAGCACGGAACAGATTCTGAATATCCCTTTTGGCTCGTGCCACCCATTCTTTAGCAGTGAATAAAATGACGTAATTTATGTGTGCGTTTGTGTACGTGAGTGTGTATGTGTGTGTGTGTTTACTTCCACATTCAACCTTACCCCAATACTTTCCGTCCCAGCTTACAGCACAAAGTAGGTCCGAGAAAAGCTATTTTGCCCGCGTCACCTCTTTTTGTTCTCATAAGAAAATTGACATACTTTGTGTGTGTGTGTGTATCTATGTATGAATGTGTGTGTGTGTGTGTGTGTGTGTGTGTGTGTGTGTGTGTGTGTGTGTATGCGTATGCGTACGTTTACCCCTACTTTCTTCTTACACAAGTATGTGTAAATTTTTTTTTTCAATATTGTAGGTCTCCTTCTGATATGTTTGCAGAATATATTAACAGCTATTTACGCGCGTTGTAAACTGTACTTAGCGCTGTTTGCAGGTACTTTTAAGCAATTTGTAGCGTTTGTATGTCCCCACTTACCGGACAGGTGCAAGCCTATCTGATGCTATAAATTTTGAATTGACGTATGTAAGGAAAGGCCTACGTATATGTGCTTATATATATATATATATATATATATATATATATATATATATATATATATATATATATATATATATATATAATTGTGTTTAGGTTTACTGATATAATATTATTAGATTTTATTATCTCTGTTTTATTTATGGTTTTCTACTGATAACTTGGAATTTTGAAATATAAATATTATTTAATTTAATTTAATTTAATTTGATTTGATTAAATAAAGTACAACGGTATATTTATTAGTTATTAATTTTATAATAAATAACTCAATTGATACCCAGTGTTTAGGAGCAATGTTGGGCATATGGCCCTCATATTTTCATTAATAAATTATTTCTTATATTTATTTATTATTAAATAAATACTTGATGCCCAGATCGTGGCAATATTGGGTATATGGGCAATATATATTTATTAATAGATAAATAAATCAAATAATTCATTAGTGAATAAATAAATAGATGCTCAAATAGATGCCCAAATGTGGGGCATTTGGGCAATATATTTTTATTAATAGATAAATCAATCAAATGATTTATTGATATTTAAATGAATTAATGTTCCGGTTTTACGTCACGGACTCCCTTATCCACCAAGGGCTAGGACGGTTGCCTTCTTGCGAAGGACTTGTTTTGGCAGATGTAATCATTACGCTGAGTGCATGCCTTTGCTAACCTCAGACCGTGACGGGGCGCGAACCCTCGACCTGACGCCTCAGAGTCGGAGACGCTACCGACTGAGATGAATTAATACCAAGGTATATGGGCATCAGGGAGGAAGGGTCATGGGCAAGGGGCAATGGGAGGGCGTGAATATAGGATCAAGAAATGCCCCTTATTGTTCTTTAGCTCTGTTACGCCACAGGGAGTACGGAAATTTAGAAATAGATGTGATTGGATAAGAAGATATTCTCTCTCTCTCTCTCTCTCTCTCTCTCTCTCTCTCTCTCTCTCTCTCTCTCTCTCTCTCTCTCTCTCTCTCTCTCTCTCTCTCTCTCTCTCTCTCTCTCTCTCTCTCTAATGGGGTCATTCTTTCCTTTTTCTCTATTTTCTCTCAGGATATATCGTTTATTCTTTTATCATTGACTTTATGGACTATTGTTTAACTCTCTCTCTCTCTCTCTCTCTCTCTCTCTCTCTCTCTCTCTCTCTCTCTCTCTCTCTCTCTCTCTCTCTCTCTCTCTCTCTCTCTCTCTCTCTCTCTCTCTCTCTCTCTCTCTCTCTCTCTCTCTCATATAGAGATAGATAGATAGATAGATAGATAGATAGTTAGATAGTTAGATAGATAGAGATAGATAGATAGATAGATAGATAGATAGATAGATAGATAGATAAATGGATAGATATAAGTGTGTGTGTGTGTAAATTGACACATGTACAAGACGGACACGCACACACATGCACTCAAAATGAACATGCGCACAAAAGAAAAAACGTTAATTTAAGGTAATTTATAGATAGGTAAATTATGTTAATATCACGTATAAACGTAAAAACAATTATGAAAAAATATGAAAATATATAAAACGAATAAAAACACACAGAAACATACATAAAAACACGTGATATACATGAAAGCGACTTAAGAAACGAGTTAAAACACGCAGACAATGTAAACAAGCTCCGAAAACATGTTACATGGACATAAAAGCACGTTAGGATATGTTTAAAACACGCATGAAAACTTATACTTAGTGTTAAAGCACGCAAAAAGTGCGAAAAACTTTTATAAAACACTTAAAATACACACGACAGACAGCCCAACTACACTGAAATGAAGGCATAATGCAGATTAAAACACTTACCAAGCACACCAAACACGTTAAAAAACACGCTATAGCTAGAAGTGGTATTTAAAATTCGTTTAAAAGTGCGTGAAAGCATAAAGTTATGTAGTAAAACACGTAACACACACACAGACAAAACACTTTATAAGCACGTACAAATTTATAAGAACGCACTTAAAACACGCGAAAAAGCATACGGAATTACGTAAATCGCCTCTATTATCAGAAAAAAAACATAAAAATTACATGTAAATAATAATAAAAAAAAAAAATACTGCAAATATATGAAAAGAGAGAAAAAAAAACAAGGCATTTAGATTGCTATAAAATATAAAAATTATTAAGCCTAATGAAAAAAGCACACTTAACCGAACTCGTAAAAAAAATCATGTAAAACACGTAAAAAACACGTAAAGCATAATAAAAAAAATTCTAAAAAAAAACGCATAAAAAAACTCAAACACATAACAAACACAAACGCAACTCGTAATAAACACCTAAAAGCATAAAATTTTAAATATGAGTAAAAAAACTCGTAAAAAAAATGCTCTTTCGGAACTCCTAAAATAAACACACAAAACACGTAAAAAACACGTAAATGAAGGTGATGTATACATGGGATGTTTGACTGGCCAAGTTATTGCTTTATGTAAATCATACTCTGGTTTATTAACCAAATGTCTTCAGGCAGAGAGAGAGAGAGAGAGAGAGAGAGAGAGAGAGAGAGAGAGAGAGAGAGAGAGAGAGAGAGATCCTATAACGCACTTATGCACATACACACATAATTGGAATTCGCTGAGCGAGGAGGTAGTTAATGCTAACTCAATCCATAGTTTTAAGGACAAGTATGATAAGTATCACTAAATACAAAAATGGAACCGACTAAGAGACGGGGAGTTACGAGCTTGGGGCTCTTTCCCGTAAGTACAATTAGGTAATTGCGTATAAGGTGCAAAAGCTCTTCCTAAGGGAATGAAAAATATTATTTTCGAAATTTTACTTGCAAAACCCTTAGGTTTTATTTAATATGAGAGAGAGAGAGAGAGAGAGAGAGAGAGAGAGAGAGAGAGAGAGAGAGAGAGAGTAAATATCGAGCTCATATTTTTAGGAAAATTTAATGAAAATACTACCACTGCCACTACTACTACTACTACTACTACTACTACTACTACTACTACTACTACTACTAATAATAATAATAATAATAATAATAATAATAATACATACATACATACATATACCTTGGCTGTTTCCCTCTTTAATTGGGGGGTAGCCGACATCAAAAAAGGAAAACAGTTTGGGGAGAAGTTATTCTCCCCTCTACTCCCCTTCTTCTTTGACTTCTCACAGGAGGTTGGTACAAGGGGGGGATTCCTAGTCCCCCCGCCCCGTCCACTTTTAGTCGCCTTTTACGACACGCAGGGAATACGGTGAGGCTACTCTTTGATATTGTGCCCGCCCCACAGGGCACAGGATATATATATACATATATATACACATATACATATATATATACACATACATATACATATATATACATATACACACATATATATATAAAAAAGTTTATATTCACTGCACCATACGTAATTGTATATTATTTTTTTTTTTGAGACTTAATATTTATATTCTCAACTGTATCTTTACAAGGTAAGACCCAACCTCTGGTGGGTGGCCCATTCAAGAATCCACTGGGGGAACAAATCAATCTCAACCTAGTGCCGGTTCCAAGCCCAGATCACGGTAAGCGTCGGTGCCAGGAAGAGCATGCGGCCGTAAAATTAAGCTATACCAACACAAGCTCCAACAGGGTAGTGCAAACAGCGACCCAATAAAACATAGGGAAAATGCTAATAATAATGATAAATGGTTCTGAGAACATATACAAGACGGCTAGCTTTATAACTCAAGGTAAATACAACTAGAATAATTAATTATTCATAAAGTATAATAATTATGTCGCGAAAAGCACAATTTGATATTTTTTCACATTCTCTCTCTCTCTCTCTCTCTCTCTCTCTCTCTCTCTCTCTCTCTCTCTCTCTCTCTCTCTCTCTCTCTCTCTCTCTCTCTCTCTCTCTCTCTCTCTCTCTCTCTCTCTCTATCTATCTATCTATCTATCTATCTATCTATCTATCTATCTATCTATCTATCTATCTTATTTTTTACTTAAATACACAAAATATTTACTCATGAGAAAATCTACTTATCTACCCCTCTACCTATTATTCTACCACCTGTACAGTCATCTACCATGACTGACAACGACCTCGCTTATGACGTCAGCCGAGAAGGGTTTGTTTGACGGAGAGAAAGTCTGTCTCACAGAACTGACAGACAGCTGTCCGTCATTTTGGGCAAGACAATAATGTGAGTAATAGGAGAGACTAGGAGATGGTATCTGAGCGGTAGGACTTTCTACATCTATTTGGTTAGATGTGTGTGCGTGCTTGTGCGTGTAAGTATATATGTATGTGTGTGTGTATATATATATATATATATATATATATATATATATATATATATATATATATATATATATATATATATATATATATATATATATATATATATATATATATATATATATATATATATATATATATATATGAGAAGTTGAGCATCCCTCTGCCTCCCTTAGTTCTTGCTCTCTTTCTTCCCGTCCTCTGGGGCAAGAGACAAGAATACCTTCACCATGATCCTTACGTAACTTAAAAGTCAACTAAATGGGGCGAAAACATGGGATTTGGAGCCCCCCCCATTCATATTCTTATTCTGTGAAGAGTCACGACATAACGAACTGGTTCTAGTAGAAAAATTCCAACAACAACTATGAAAAAATATTTTCTTTGACTCGGCCATGCCCCTTGCAAGGGGGGACTGCAGCCTTTGTATATAGATGAATTATGTAGATAGTGTAGAAATTATATGTTTAAATAGGCTGAGGGAATTAGACTTACCATCACTCGAAGCTAGAAGAGTGAGGGGGGATATGGTGACAGTCTTTAAATTCCTTCATGGTTATGATAGAGTGGATAGGGATCGATATTTTGATATGGCTGGCTCTAGAACTAGAGGTCATAGTTTGAAGCTTCGTAAGAAAACTTCTTCGCAGGATGTAAGGAAATACTTTTTCAGTGTAAGAGTAGTTGATAATTGGAATTCGCTAAGCGAGGAGGTAGTTAATGCTATCTCAATGCATAGTTTTAAGGACAGGTATGATAAGTATCACTAAGTCTAGAATGGAACCGATGAGGAGACGGGAAGATACGAGCTTTGGGCTCTTTCCCGTAAACACAATTAGGTAATCACAATTAGGTAATCACACACACACGACAAAATCACCACTTGGTGTGCCAATGTGGTATATATACCATCCAAAATGTGATCGGTTTTACGTCACAGACTCCCTCTTCTACTAAGGGCTAATGCGGTGCCTTCTTGAGAACGGCTTTGGCTTTGACAAGTGCGACCGTTACCCAGAGTGAATGCCTTTTCGTGGCAGGTCGCGAACCCACGACCTGACGAATCAAAATTCGCGAGTGTTGCCACTCAGCCGCGGTGGCAATTTTTCCTTCCTAAATAATGTATTATATAAATATGTTTGTAAGTATCTTTCACATATCCCATTCTTGAGATATTTTCATATATTTGATGCTTACGATTTGTTTCGTCTTAGGAATGGCAACAATGCGATTAATAGAGAATTTGGTCGCAAAAAGGAGTGATAAACATTTTTTTTTTTTTTAGTTATTCAAAGAACTGTACATGGGGACATGTGCACATGGGCACTCCCAGTGATATTGCAGTTGTTAAACATTACAATCTATATTTGGTCATGTATGAATAAAATATTAATAGAATTTGCAATTCATTTTAAATATCATAGCAAGTAATTAAGAATAAAATATAGTGTAATAATTGACTAATGACAGAAGAGCACTCTGCGATTATTAATTAAGAGTAATATTATCATGGCTTACATGTATTAATAGCAGAAGAGCACTCTGCGATTATTGATTAAGAGTAATATATGTAACAATATTTTTCAATAGCCCTTGTTGAGTGCTATCATTTAAGTTAAATTTCATATGTTTGCACATACACTCAAACGCGCTCACACAAACACAAACACACACAACACTAGAACTAGAGGTCATAGTTTGAAGCTTCGTAAGAAAACTTCTTTTCCGGATGTAAGGAAGTTTTTTAGTGTAAGAGTAACCTAGTTGATGATTGGAATTCGCTGAGCGAGGAGGTAGTTCATGCTAACTCAATCCATAGTTTTAAGGACAAGTATGATAAGCATCACGAAGTACAAAATGGGACCATCCAGGAAACGGGGAGTTACGAGCATAGGGCTCTTTTCCGTAAGCACAATTAGGTAATTACACACATGTCTTCTTTTAGAGTCTTGATTAGAGTATCTTCTCTCATGGTGTTCTTATTTATTTATTTATTTATCTAA
>JAXCGZ010015298.1:0-109810 GCA_037179515.1 Halocaridina rubra | reverse complement strand
ATAATTCCCCTCATTAGGGAGGTAACTGAGTCAAAGCTGAAAAACTTTGTTCTTTTAGGGATAAAAATATGAAGGAGGTGGTTCTACCTCATGTAGGCCACTTTTACAATGTGCAAGGGAATATAGAGGAAGTATTCTTCCCCTCTCCTCAACTTTTTTCCAATGAGTCTTTTCTCCAAGTACACAATTTTCCTTTCCTGCAGCAGAGTGAGTTTCAATGCAATAGTTATAGGGTTATATGAAAAAAGAAAATCTCATATGCTCTTGCGTCACAAGAACTGACTTCTTCTTCGTCTACATCTTTTCCCACTTTTATGTGGGGTCGATGTTTCTGGCCAGTTTTCTCCATTAGTTTCTGTCCCATACCTCATCACCCAACAAACCTTTAGACCTCAGGTCGTCATTGATGCAATCCATCCACCTACGCTTTGGTCTCCCTCTCCTTCTCCTACCCTGTATATCCATTTCCATCACCCTCCTCCCAATATACTGTTCATCCCTCCTAACGACATGACCATACCATCTTAGCCTACTTTCTTGTATCTTATCTGATATTTCTCTAACTTTTGAGGTACCTCTAATTACCTCGTTTCTGATCTTATCTCTTCTTGTCACCCCACACATCCATCTCAACATCCTCATCTCTGCCACATCCAGTTTTTTCTCTCGTGTCTTCTTTATTGCCCATGTCTCTGCTCCATTCTTCATCATCGCAGGTCTCACAACTGTCTTTTGCACTTTACCCCTCAACTTAATCCCTATTCTCCTGTTACACAGCACCCCAGACACTTTCTTCTAATTCTTCCATCCCGCTTGTATTCGGTGGGTTATTTCTGACTCTAGGTCATCATCCTCTGCTACTGTTGATCTCAAATACTTGAACTTTTCAACTCTTTTCAACACCTTCCCCTGCAAACTGACTGAAAGAGATATAGGCTGAAAAGACTGTTCCCTCCTTGAGAATTCTTTTTACCATACAGTAATTTGAAGAAGTTGTATGGATTGACATGCTTCCCTTATTTTTGCTTAATTTTGGCCACCGTGTTCATTTTACTCTCACTCTCAACCTTGCTTTTGGCAGTATTTTGCTTTTGATTAAAATCCTATTCCTGTCGGCATTTACAATGCCAAATAATTTTGCACATTTTCATAAGCCCATTTAAGGAAACAGGAAAAGAATGCAGAAGCTCCCCTACTTACGAACATAAGCCTACCCATTATCTACCTATGTATTAATGTATGTATTACTGTACTCTACAATATTATGGCATTATCATTATTGTATTAAAATTCAATAATACTGTGTACTTCATGTTTTATGTAGTAGTTAAGTGTCTTTAGCCTAAGTACTGTACATTACTGCATATGTATGGACTGTGTAGTACTTTATTTTACTTAAGCACAATTTACGAACAATTCCACTTATGAACGGACTTGTTCGTAAGTTGGGGAGTATCTGTATAAAGTACTTAGTAATTTTGTGACCTCAAATGGTTACCTTCTCAAAGAACCAGTTGACCAATCGAGGTCACAGACTTAATAAGTACGGTACTTCATTAACTATTTGTGTTTTCTTTAATGGGACTTTTATACCGTTTTAGACTGCGTGGTTACAGTTCAGTGTTTACAATATCATAAGAGGAAACTGGCTTCCTGTTGAAAGGAAAATTTTATTTAATTGACCTTCTTTACTTTTTACAGCTACCAATACATTTGTCATTGGAATGTTTGTATTCTTCCTGGGAATTGTTCCTGCCATCGTTCTCGTGATGTGTCTTGTCTATTATCTCAGAGGAAACCTCAAACTTTGGTGGGAAACCAAAGGCAGACCAGCAACTTCCAAGTATGTAAAATTATTTGCATATTCCTTAGTAGTATTATATTTTTCTTAATTGGTGTATCGACCAATTTCTTGCACCTATTGATCTGTACATTATCCTATAAAATACTTATTTTTTAGTATTGGAAGATTTTCAGCAGTGATGACAAGGCCAGATGACAAAGGGTAGTGGAGGAAAGGTAACTGATGCATTCACTGTAGTAGATTTTGTTAGTATGGACACAGTAGAAGCAGAATAATTTTGACATTGAAAATGGTACTGTATGATAACCAAACTTTCAGAGAAAATTTTACAGGCATGGAGTTATAATATGGCAAATTTAAAAAAAAATAGGATTATTTTTATCAAATTGAATGCTGTATGGGTAATATGAGGTACTGAAAGGTACTAATTGTGTTATCCTTGGGAACAGATGGCGTTATTATTACATCTTATTAAAGAAAAGTAAGTCTCTAAGTATGCTTCTCTGCCTGAGTACGTTGAAGTTTGCTACTTTGCAGTATAATCATATTTGACAAGTGCTATGAGTCTGTAATGCAAATTTCTAGTTTACATCAAGTGATATACTCATACGGAGTGCAGAAAGTTTCTGATTCGAATGGGGAGTGGAGACAGATAGGATGCAGTTATGGGATGAATGCTGGATTCTCTTCATAGCACCCCTACTGGGCTTTAACAAAGGTTTACTGCTTCCTGAATTAAGCGCTATAACCAATGCACCATTGCTTCCCCCTGAATAGATTTCCATGTTATTTCTATGTATATATACTTTATTGATTGTGCAGTATTCAGAGTAGTCAAATTGGAAGGCGACAGACCCATGATCTTTTTTTGTTTTGTTTGTTGGATGTTCACCCTTGAGGGTGAGCGGACCTTCCACTTGTGGCCCGCAGGTGGGGACCCATGATCGAGCCCACCGCAGTCTGTTAGGAAGGGCATCCAGCCTTAATTCCCAAGCAATGACCTGTCTATGTCCACCCCCTTTCAAATGAGGATTAATAGTGACACATTAAACGGCAAACAGTAACTTGTAGTCACACTTTAGTTTTTTATATCAGTATCATTCCATTGTCGACTTCTTGGTATATAATGCTGCCTTTTATGAGCAATGCAATAATGCCGTACCATTCTTTTCTATACACTGGCATTCATTGCTTCTATAATTTTCATCTAATTATCAAAATAATTATGAGAACAATATCCTCACTGAGATATATCCACGTATAAAAAGGATATTAGTGATTCACCTTTCCTGCCATTGCCGATTAATATTTTATTATTTCACTGATATTTTTTGCATTCTCACAGTTTCTTTCAATGTTCCTTCCTGATTTAGGTTGACTGTAGTGCCAATCAGTAGTTGTTCAATATTTTAACAGTAATATTTTTCAGTAATGGCTCAGAAAAATGTTTTACACTGTTTGAATTAGGCATTTGTTCTTTGTTATTGAATTTTCAGAAACTTATTATTAATATAGTGAAATAGTGCAGCAATATGTATGTAACTGATTTTTGAGAGTTTTGCTAGCTAATTTACCTATTATTTGCTTTAGCACTGGTGTACCCCACTGAAGATCCTCTAACAGTATTTAAAAAGTCTAAGATCTCCTACCAGCTTTTGAAAAGTCTAAGATCTTCTGCCAGTTTTTAAAAGGTCTCAGATCTAGCAATTTCTGTGGGTCTACGATCCTCTACCAGTTTTTAAAAGGTCTGAGATCTTCTAAGAGTTTGTAAAAGGTCTGAAGTGTTCTAACAGGTCCATGATATACTAGTTTTAAAAAGTCTGAGATCTTTTACCAGTTCAAAAGGTCCAAGATCTTATATTAGTTTTTAAAGGGTCCAAGATCTTCTGCCAGTTTTTAGAAGGTCTAAGATCTTCTACCAGTTCTTAAAAGGTTTGAGATCTTTTACCCATTTTTTAAGATATAAAATCATCTACCAGTTTTTAAATTTAAGATCTACAATTTTTGAAAGGTCTAAGGGATGCTAACAGTATTTAAAAGGTTGAAGATCTTCTACCAGTTTTCAAAAGGTCTTAGTGTGAAGTGTTCTTGTACTGAATGTGAAATTTCTCATTCTAAACTCAGCCGTAAGAGAAATGGAAAAGTTGAAGGTGTTGCATCATCGGAGGACACTCGTTCACCAGATTTGAAGTTGAAGGACGAGTCATCTTCCATATTAGACTATAAGCCTTCTGAAAGGAAAACAAATGATGAAACACTGTCATCATCATTGTCTTGTGCTTCAAAAGCCAAACAGGGAATTACATGACATTCAGCTATAGACAGTTCAAAGAGTTAGGTTTTATATATTATTACATGGCACTCAGATAAATTGGCATTACATAGCACCCACAGATAAAATTGGCATTACATGGCACCTACAGATAAAATTGGCATTGGATTCGGGACACCTGTGTGGCAAGACTGCTCACCTATTATGGCAAGAGATTGCTCACCTATTTTGTATGAATTTTCATTTACTTTTCTACTTGGTTTGCTTAAATTTGTTAATGTTGCAATATCCTGCATAGACTTCATATATCAGTATTGACCAGTTCTTTTGCTAATGTTATCCTGTTTTCGTGCTGTTTAGATGACAACAAGTGCAGTTTAATATTGTTTTGCAACATAGTACATATAACAATATTTGCAGTTCAGAATTGGTATGCAACACAGTGCATATGATCTGTTCCTATACTTGGCATAGTAACATTCCACAAGTTTGGAGAATTTTCTTTTTCAGATGTCCTTTTAAACATCCCACAGGTTTGGAGGACTTTATCATTCTTATTTTCCCTTTTCAAATTGATTTGGGAGTTTTTCCAAATATATATGATTCTTGCTTTTCATACTTCATGCCCTTTTGTGTAACAGTTGGCAAGGATACCGCAAACATGGGAGGAACAAAATGACGACTGAACAAGTTGTACTCTTTGAGCTCTTTATCAGATCATACTCATGGGTATCACAGTGATTAAAGCAT
Source organism: Halocaridina rubra (assembly GCA_037179515.1). Taxonomy (NCBI): domain Eukaryota; kingdom Metazoa; phylum Arthropoda; class Malacostraca; order Decapoda; family Atyidae; genus Halocaridina; species Halocaridina rubra. The sequence goes on along the minus strand of JAXCGZ010015298.1, from coordinate 104,984 downwards.
TCAACTCTGGAAGTGACAAATCTATTTGAACCTACTGCGGGCAATAGGAAGGGCATGCAGCCTTAACCCCAGCTTATACCTGTCCACATCCACCACTGTAATGTGGATTAATAGTGACACTTAAAACGGCAAACAAGAGCAACACCTTATTGGCTCTGGTGTTGAAAATACTGAAAGAGTCCAACGTCAATATAAAGTTCTTTACTGATATTGTTAAAGTATATCATAATATCAGAGCTGAGGTCATTAGTTTATGGTGTCAGGTTTAAAACAAAAAATGTACTGTTTCAGCTGTTTCCTCTTCAGTAAGAAGTCTGCATTGTATTTTTGTTTAAAAAGAAGGAATTTAATGTAAATTTTTAAGTTTATACAATTTCACTTACATATTTGCTCTTTTCATTGCGATGGTTTGGTTGTATAGATCTCCACCCAAGGATGGTTGAAATGGGTCATGGAGGACCCGTATTCTCTGCAATTATGTATTATTCAGTTATTTTTAATTGAGTTTCATGTTAAACTAGAAATGAATATTTTTACAGATCTTTCAGTACCCTGTACAGTACTTCATTCCATGCCTTCAGAATTTGTACATGACCTCAAGACCATTTTCTGTTTTGATAAGCATTTTCTGTATTAATTTTTTTCTATCTTTTGTCTTTCCTTTTCCTAACCAAGTTGCTTCCCCTGCTGGAGCCATCTTGTTTATTGTCTGTCTTTATCCAGCTGGGCTACTTGCTTGGCTTCTGATAATAATAATAATAAAATAGGTGTTTTATATCTTCTTCCCAGACTTCATATTACGTTTTTGGTCCTCAGAAGCTATATCTATTTTTTTCACATTTTCTCACCATTTAATACATCAACAATATATATAATAGTGATTTTATACTTATTCGTCCTTGCACAGATATCAAACCAGAAAACATGAGGTGGTGTTATGAAGTCACCATTCTTTGTCAATATCATATTGATACTCACTCATTTATGTACCTGACAATTGGATCTTGTGAAGATGAATAACTCCCTGGACCCCTTGTAAAATTAAGTTACCCCATTTGTTACATTGGGTTAGGTTAAGTTAGGTATGCTAGGCTAGACTAGGTGACTTGCCTCGTGATTGTGAAATAACCCTGAGCACCCTGGGGTTACTCTTCTTTACAAGATCCAGATAATCTTATCCCTTCATTCCTTATCTTTGTAGTTGCCTAGTATGTTATTGTTGGTGGTAGGAAGAAAAAATACTGTCTCCTTGTTCCCTCAAAGGAGTAACTAAATCAGATAGAGAAACAAGGGGTTGGCTATCCCTTCCTAATTTTTTTTTCATGCCCCAGAGCAGCTGACAAATGAGATTACGGTGGGCAAAGTATAATGATGAAGAAATATTTCATCTCTTCTATTCTCATTGATGAGGCCACTTCATTGGCTTGAGCGAGAAATGGTGTTATGTTAAAATAAAAATTGTATCATGAATGAGAAAAGCACTAGTAGCATAAATTGCTTTATGTGTCATGATTTGTCCCCATTCGAATGGGGGTGGATGCAGACATGTTAGAGCTGGGGAATTAAGTCTGGATTCCCTATCTAATGCCTGCAGTGGGATGGAACCAGCCTAAGTGTCTTTCTGACTTGCGCACACCACTACTGAGCTACCGTGACTCCAAGATAAACCCTAGGAGATTATTTAATAGACTATTAAATTGATTTTTCAAGGGTTTGTTTCAAGGGAGCCATTGGCTAATATTTTCATTAAATGTGTTGCTCCAGAGACTAATTTAGAATAGTATAAAATTCTGTCTCAACGTTGTCATGAGGAACTAGAAGAGTGGCCACAATTGAACAAAAAGAAAATGTAGCTAGGCCTCATTATCCTGTGCACATCTTTGCTCCAGTTATCAGCTGATTTGTGGCAAAAAAAAATTATAGAGAATAAGATTGTTAGTATTTTTTTCTCCTGGCCTGTGTAGCTAGCTCTTTTGAGAATGGAGAATGTTGTTTTGTGTCGCTATTAATCCCCTTTATGAAGGTGGACACAGACAGGTTGGAGCTGGGGAATTGAGCCCAGACGCCATTTCTAATACCCCGTGGTGGGAGTGAGAGAGCTTCCTAAGAGAGCATAGTATAATATAGAATGTTGTCAGTATTTGCATTTCAGGATAAAACTCCCAATGAAATATTTATAGTTTAACAAAATGTTTTCTTCTCGTTTGGAATTGGAGGTAATTGGAGCATATTACTTAAAAATTATATTTTCTGTGAAAAATAAAACTCGAAATAGTAACCTATGAGTTACTAATATTTATGATAAGCAAAGTCTTGTTCTAGATGTCACATCCCGAGGCGAGTGCTCTAGCCACTGTGCTTCCACAGTCCCGTGTGAGGAACCAAGAATTCATGTGCATAATTCTTTCCCACTCATCACCATGTATTGATACTTAATATATCTTTGTGATATTTTTCTATGTTTACATCTACAACATATACTCTGGCATATTTGTTACATATCCCTTATTATACCTTCACATATGACAAGTCACAGCACTCCTCATCTCTCATTCTTTTTACTTATTATCTCATTTTCTTGATGCTCAGCTCGATTGGAGCAATTTTCATCGCTCATCTCGGTGTTACACTCGTAAAAAAATTAAAAATGATAATTCATATGATGTTGGGCTGAGTTTATGAAAAGGATAATATGTTTTTCTATGAATAAATCTTCGGTTAGCTCTGTTTACCACACCCTTTTGGCACCATGTTTTGGCACTGAAAGAATGATGCAAATGTAGTTTTATGTATCATTTGGACATATAACTAATCTGGTATACCTTATATAAAGTCAACCTGGGTTCTAAAACTAGGTCCTTTTTTCTAACTTTGGTGACTTTTCAGAACTTCCATTTACAGTCGATGAAACATTAAACTTATAGGTATTGTTGCCAGACTAGTATTGTGTTTGAATGTAAATTGAGTATGATATAAAAAAATAATATAAATACATCTGGAAGGATTGCTTATTTTGTTGTGACAGTTTATGGCAATCGTTCATTATTGTTAAACCTTCCTACTGCATTATTTTCTGTAATCTCAAACAAATAATCAGCACAAAATGCACATATTCACTTTGATCTTTTTGCAAATTTGAATCGTAAATTTAAGTAGATTTTTTATAAGTTACTTGGAGCAGAATGCCATTGACACTTCTGTTTTAATCTTGAAGCACAGGATATATACTACATATGCAGTGGCTGCAATCCCGTGTGTAAGGGGGTGGCCTAGTCGAAGCACACTCATTCACCAGAAGCCAGCAGTTCATTTACCGCAAAATGTAGCGAATGATTACTTGTTCTACATTGATTTCCTTTCAAATCAATGAATACAGATTAGGGAGATCACTGCTGATCCTGAACTCTCCCTCAGAACTCTCAGGGAGTGTATGTCATGTTGGTGGCCTGTGTGGTTGTGTGCAGTGCAGTCTTTCATATGTTTCCTGTGTATAGTATTAGGTCAATGCCACGGCTTTCCTCTTAGAGCCCATATCTTGCAGGTAGTAAGGGCAATTGGCCTATAGGAATATTTAGAACTCACTATTAACTCCTTCCCTCTCTACTCATATGGTAGTCAGACTAAATTTTTATTTATCAGCATAACCCTCTGAAGCCAGTAGGGTAGCCACAACTGAAAAAAAAGGGGAGGCAACGAGGCTACATTATAGCATGCTCATCCTCACCTATGTATCATCTGTTCTTTGCCAAGAAAACTATTTAGGGAAGATTTTACTGCTAGTCCTTTGCTTCCCCATCCCGCTTAGTCACCTGTTATTCTATCTACCCCACCACCAAGAGAAATAATAGAGTTGTTGTTATGTGTTTGCTGTTTTTTGTGACACTAGTAATCCCCTTTTGAGTGGGGGTGGACACAGACAGGTAAATTTTTAAAATCAGGTGCAGCACTTGAAGTTTCAAGAAACCTGAAACTTTAAACTTGTGTTAGATTTAGGTATTGATTTAATGTTTTGGAATCTAGAGCACTGTTTTTCATAAGTAATGGTTGTCAGATATTGGTTTTCTCAATACTGTACTTTGCTCATGTGGCTGGACACGTGTAATCTCTTACAGCACAGTAATGAAAAAATGTAATTAGCTTTTAACTTTCAAGATTCAAGGAAGGAAATATGAGCAGCTTGAGTGTGGTTAATTTTTACCACCTTATCTAATATATTTTGTTTACTCAAGCTCTCATTTTGTATGATATATGTAATTTAAAAAAACATGATCTTTGTCGGGATTTTCGAGAATGAGGGAATATATTTCTTACTACAAATAATTATCTGGTAATTTGTAGTTCTTATTATAGTATTGAAGTACTGGATTTTTTTAGTACCTGAATAATTTTCAAGGATATGTATTTATAGGTAGGTGAAAAGTCTTAAACTAAAATACTTTTTTATATACATTTGCAAAAAACCATAATTATGTTTGGAAATATTATTATATATATACATATATCTGTATTTACAGATTGCCCCATGTGGACCCAAGCAAGAGAATTCATTGCCCACCATCTTCACTGTGTATTGAGGTGTCAGGAGGAGGTCGTCCGTTAGAAGGCAGCAGTGCGGGTGCCACAGTAAGTCCTCGATCGCCAACACCGCCTTCGTCCCAGGGTTCCAAGAGCAACAGTCCATTATTGAATGGCCATGCAAAACCTGTGGGAGAGGCTGGGAAACCTACCCCATTGATAGGTAGCTTCTTTGGCAAACATGAAGGCTTCACTTTATCACCCTTAAAAGAAAAATCTTCCCCAGGTACCAAAACTAATAGCACTGTTGGTGTGCCACCACCAGTTCCTCCTCCACCAGTGACTGTTATTCCTCCATTAACTTCAACAAACAGTACTGTTTCAAACAGCCTGAATAGTCATTCAAGTAGTACGTTGGTAGCAAGTTGGCGTAGTAAAACTCAACAAAGTCACCCAGGTTTGGCTAATCCTATAAATTCAACGAATGGTTTGAAGGTGAGCATTAGTGGTCCCAGTTTACAAGGATCTACCAATCCTGCTATTGCAAGTCATGTTCTCCCAAGTAGGTCAGCCCCTCCTCCTCCAGGTGATAAAACAGATCCTTCTGCTGTAGCAGTCAATCTGCCACCTGTAGCAGTTATTGCACCTTGCCGCAGAGCTCCAACCTTAGCTCCTCGACCTCTCTCTGTACCTGATGCTTCAACACTAGTGGCCCAAGCGAATCATCAGCTAGACTCTCATCATCTCGAGTACGAAAACAAATCATTGGAGGGAGACAAGCAGTCTACAGTTGCTAGAATTGCATCTTTTCTTACTAAAAAGGATAAACAACGCAGTGAAAGTGAAGTGGATGTTGAAGTTGGCCGATCAAATACTCTTCCCAGGAAAGCCGCTAAAATCAAACGTGAAAGCTTAATGCAATTAGAAATATCAGGCCCCATGCAGTTACAAGCCACGGAACTTCCAGCTAATTTGGTTCCTGTTCGAACAGCTCCTGATCCACCCATGCCTAGTAATCTTAAGCCAAGTCAGATCAAGGCCTCTCAAGAAGAGCCTGGGAAAACCTCCAAAGTGTCGTGGGCTCCTTCTGTTTCAGTAGACAAAGAAGACAAATCCGTTGTCCCTGCATCAGATACGAGGTCAAATATGAGAGTCACCTGGACACCATCTGCTCTTGATAAAGATGCTAATATGGAACTGCAGCGAATCGGTAGCATGAGAGAGACTCCTGTTACAATTAGGCCAAGTATACCAAAGTTTGGATCCATGCGTGCTCCTAGACCCAAGAGCTTGCCTCCTACTAGACCCTCAGAGCCACCCCCTAGACCTCCACTACCAATGATTCCAGGAACTCCAGATTCTGAATGTTTTTATGACGATTGTCTCAATATTCAAGAAGTCCACGTTCCTCTAGCAAATTCTGAAGAAACTTCACCAGAAAATATTTATGCCACCATAGATGAAAACAGTTCAGAGAAGGATCCTACAATAAAAGAAGTCACATATTCTCCTCAGGAACCCTTTGAAGAGAAGAAAGAGAAGAAGTCATTATTTTCCTTTTTATACAATAAACCAAAGAAGAAAACTGACAGAGGAAAGGCAGCAGATGATGGAGCTGCAACGGCTGAACCAATATACACTAATTTAATAGAATCTACTAAAGAAGAGAATGTAGATAAAGTAGAATCTCCTGTAGGCTGCAGTACATCTTCGTCTCTCTCACCTCCATCTCCTGGTAACAGGGACAGTAAGAGAACCAGTTGTGGCAGTTCAGAAGATGGAGGTTTACTCTCAGAAATAGTTACAGAGCTCTCAACCCGGGATGTGGATTATGTAAATACCTTATCAAAGAAACATAAAAGAGAAAAAGGACTTCTAGAAAAAGACAGCAAAAAAGCACCACAAAAGCAGCCCACATCTAGTCATAGTGCATCAGTATTTACAAGCTCAACAACATCACCAGGGAGTGATGATACTAAAAGCACTAATGGACTAACTAAAAACACTGTACCCAAAAGTACGTCTTATCCTTTAAAGACAGAAAAGACACCTAGTGCCTCAAAGACTAGTATTTCAGTCAAAACATCTCCAACAAACATTCCCAATACAAAAGGAAAGTCAGCTACTAGTATTACCAACAATGCTAATGCTGTCCCACCTGGGGCAGATAATGTTAAAACAAGTACAAAGACTGCCTCTTCAGGTTTCGTTCCCAGGGGAGTTTTCTCTTATCTAAATTCTGGAAAAAGCAAGACACCTGCAAGCACTGTAGCGTCAGTCTCTACAGCCTCATCGATAAACACTACTGCAGCTGTTTCTACGCCCACTACAACTACAACATCTACAAGTAATAGTGATCATTTATCTGCTGTTGCCACAGTGCCAGGATCGTCAGTAACTATTTCATTAGAGAATACAAATGAAAGTAGCAGTAGTAGTTCTCATAGTAAAAGAATAGGTTCGTTGAAATCCAATTTCCTGTCTTCTAACATAAGATCAAATTCAGGTCCTTCAGCAACTACTGTAGCAGTAGCTACAGTAACAGCCAGACCTTCATCAACTACTGTAACAGCAGCTACAGTAACAACCAGCATCTCTACAGGTACCTTATCGACATCTACAACTGTATCTAACTCAGGTGCACCCAGTACAATATCATCATCGTCTGTTCAAAGATCAAACAGACCAGTTTTCCCACCGGATAAAGTGTTAGTGTTTCCTCCAGACAAAATTATTAATATCTCCAATCAGAATGAAAATGCTGAAGCAAGCAGTGAGATTAATGCTAAACAAGCTACAACACCAACCTCTGTAGCAAATGGCCAAGAGACTTCCTCTAGTGCCAGTAGCAAACCAGGGAGAGTTTTATCTCCAACGCGTGGTGCCACACCTACAAGAGGCACTACTCCTGCTAGAAATAGTTCAACAACAAGTAGTGGCAGATTCGATAAAAGTCGTAGCGGAACTCCGCAACCTGTAGGAAGGAAACCCTCTGTTCCGTTGGTTGCCAAACCTGAACAGAAAAAAACTGTACCTAAAGCTGCTGATAAAACAGGGACTAAAAGGGCAGAAAAACCAATGTCTAATGCTGCGAACAAAACATCCGATAAACCAGTTGCAAAAAAACTATCAGTTAAACCAACTGTAGCAACAGGAGTAGCTGCTTCAGGAGGCATTAAAACAGGCACAGCTGGTAAACGCATAGGCACTGCGAATGTTGCATCATTACAGCAGAAATTTGAAAAAAAGGAAACTGAAAATAAAGACTCAAAACCACTAACTAAAGCACCTTCAAGAAAAAGCCAAGAAGTAAGACCAGTTGTTGCGCCAAAACCAAAATAAGAACTGTAGCATAATAGTAATTTTAGTGGTCATTTTGCATATCTGTTGAGTGTTTCGTGTATACATGAAAAGTCAATATACTTTATTTCTCACATACTGCAGAGATGATGAAATTTTTGCAGCTTTATAATATACAGTGCGTGTGTATAATATATATATATATATATATATATATATATATATATATATATATATATATATATATATATATATATATATATATATATATATATATATATATATATATATATATAATTATGAAAAGTGACCATATTCCAGTTATAATTTTTTTTTTTTTTCCATACACAAAGAAGAGTGACAGGTCTTGCCGCCCATGCATAGCAAGTTATGCTGTGATAAAATGAACATAATATTTGTTGCTATATGTATATTAATCTTCAATATTATATTAGTGTATAAGTTTACGCCTGTTGATCATATGGCCAAAACATTAAAACATTGCATAATCTGATTGAATGTATGTATGCTCGCATTTTTTTCATGTTTTGCATTTGGTATAGGTAGCAGTTTTGATTAAGACAGGATTATTTTTATCCCCATAGAATACTACAAAACATTTGAAAGAAATAATAATTTAGATCTGAAGAAAGTACAGTACTCTCCAGTCTTGAAGAAGCATTATTTTTTTGTTTTATGGTATGTTAAGAATAAATGTGACACTCCATATGTTACACCCCATTACATACTTCATTGTCAGTATTGGAAGTGCTCAGATGATTTAAAAGCATATCTTATAGAATTCTCTTTACATTTTTGTTATTTACATCTTCATAATGAATACACAAAATGCTGCCTCACACGTATATATAACTATTTTTACGAAACTTCAGAAACCAAAGATTTTATTCATATTATTGGAGAGAATATTGTTTTACAGTATTCCTCTATATTTTAGGCTCTGGAAAAGATTGATATACTGTATTCCACTTACTCTCATCATTATTAGACTTTTTAGCCAAATTAGTTAGGAATCCGGGAGCATTGTCCCTCCTCATGGAGGCAAAACTATATTGTCATTCATGCACTGTCGGACTGGGTTCACTTATATTTAAAAATTTTTTTGGAAACATTGTCAGGTTCAGAAATGTTGTGATCGAAGTCATTTGAATTAATTTCAAGATATTACGAGGGTTTGTTAGATATAAATTTTCATAACATCAGTTTGCTTGAAGTGAAAAATCTTCTTGAAAGTTGTACACTTATTGTGAATATTTGGTCTGGGAAAACTTACCTGCATTTTAGCTCATCGTTTGGTATTTTTCTTTGTAAGGTTCATAACAGTTTAAAGAATCTATACTTTTCTCAGATTTGATAGCAAACCACTCTACTTTTGTGTAGTGTCTTTTAATGTAAGATCAAATTTCGGTCCTTCAGCAACTACTGATACACCAGCTACAGTAATTAACCAGCATCTCCACAGTACAGCATCCAGATATATGATTGTTGAGGATCTCTCTGTTTCAGAAGGCCAGTTCCTGCTTTGATGCAAGAATACTTTACTGCCTTAGATGTTTACAACGTACAGTATCTTCTTTTCACCAACTTATTCTTACGTAAACTGTGTTGGCTAATAATTGTTGAAGTTAAAAAACTAACTAATATTATCTAAATTGTAAATCACTCAATGATTTCTAGTCCTGGAATATGATGACCTGAATTCCTCTTTGTCTATTGTAAAAGACAAAATGAAAAATTTTGCATTTAATCTGTACAGCTAAAATATTGTTTTTAGGACCTGATATTTATGTAGTATACTCATCAGTGATATTTATTGTAATTATTGAAATCCGATTTTAATAAATGCTGGGTGATAGCTATACTGCACTTCAGTTGGTTCGGTCCATACATGATGAACAAGACTATTATCCTTATTAAAATGCGGAATTAAAATTTAAAAGGGCTCTATACAAAAATGTTCTGCATAGTTTATATCAACAGTGTTATGTAGAAATATATAAATATATATATATATATATATATATATATATATATATATATATATATATATATATATATATATATATATATATATATATATATATATATATATATATATATATATATATATATATATATTGGTGCAATCAATACTTAGAGGCACTTTGTATTCGTTGCTATATCAACCTGTTACAGTTATTTGTGTATATTATATATATATATAATATATATATATATATATGTATATATATATATATATATATATATATATATATATATATATATATATATATATATATATATATATATATATATATATATATATATATATATAGATATTTGAAATTGGTTTTACATTTTATGGAAAAGTTATTTTATCACTTGAGTCATACGCAAAGTGCATTTTATATTAATAATAACACATTATTATAGATATTTAAAAATTACAATTGTTGCTGGTACTGCTGTTAGTTTACCTCTAAGTTCAGGGGTTATATTCTTACACCCTAAAATGCAAAATGCTGTAAAACTGAATTCTCATGACTTTTGTACGCTATTTTTTTTTTCCCCAACCTAAATTATATAATAAAACTTATGTATATGAATGCAAGTATGTGAACTTAGAAAATGCATAATTGGAATAATTCACATGATCCAGAGAATTCTTTTAAACGTGTGATACAAAATTGTAGTGTTTTGTAATTATTTTTAGCTTTGACTGCTTGTACTGTCATCTTATTCCAGTACTGCATTGTATTACAGCATTGCCATTATACTATACTCTCATGGTCATTATTGTGTTGCATAAATGCATTGTTATAGGGCATCTGTTATGTACCCTTGCACTTACCATCCATTGGTGCATGGCAGATGAAAGCTTCAAAGGTCTTCACACTGCTTTTTAATGAAATTTCCCTCCTCTCATTTTTATTATATTTCATTTAAGTCTGCATTTACATAGAGAGGCAAATTGCAGTCCTGTGAAGTCTGAGGGACAACTGTACATCAGTTTTTTTTTTCTAGATTACTTTCATGATCTTTCGCTGAAATAAAATAGTCATTTATCCTTTTTGGGTATATGTTTAATCATTGAAGTACGTATGTTCAGTCTTTATGTGCTCTTTAAGTAATACCCTGTAGCTTTATTGTATGATGTACTTATTGTTTTAAGTAATTCCACAGTATCCCAAATGGTGCTTTCTATATCATTATGGCGGAAGAAGTTTGTTTTCTTTTGTTATTTACTCTATCGTGTATATGTCCAAAATTGAATGCTAGAATTTTCACCATATGTAAACAGATTGAAAGATATTGTGCTAAGTTTGTTAGTAACATTGTTAGAAGGAAATTTTTACTTTATGCATTTGATTTATATGTTATTCTCTGGAACCATGATATTAATAATCTTAAGATGGGTACTGACTCCGGCATGGGCATGGAGTCAGATTTTATATTCTTTGCAAAGAATTTGCGTTTGTTTATTAATATAGGAGGAAATCCTTCAGATATTGTGGTCAGCCTTCACTCGTGGAGGCTCCAGTCTCAGTAATCATCTGTGCAGGAAGCAAATCTCCCGTTAGAATCTTACGACATTTTATGGGTTTTATTTTTGCTGCTATTCTGATCATCATAAGGAATTGTATCCAAGGCATTTAATCAATTGTATGATGAGGACCAACAGTTGTGATGGGTGTAGGAGATAATTAGTACTTATGTCTATCCATAAGTGATAAGTGAGATTTGAATAGCACTAGTTAAATTGATTCTTTTCTTGTAAGAATGCTAATTTTGCGTTCTTTTGCTGATCAACAAACCACTGAAATAACTTTGGTCAGTTTGAAAACATCTACATGAATTCACATTTTGTGTTGCTTTGCATATCGTCAAACCACCAAAGTGGCATTAATAATTGATATGTATTGTTTAATCTTCTGTTGCTAATTGACAAATTCAAAGTGGCATTAATTATTGTGGAAACTGCGTAGTATCTTGTTTATGCAATTCTTAATAGTGAAACAAATTGTATCATTGCCAGATTTATGGTAAATTAGCAATTTAATTTTTTATTGACAATAGTTATGTGCAATGTCTAGAACATGAAGATAAAAATTCCAATTTTCTCTGGTGATATTGTGGTTAGAAATTTACCTAGGAACTGTTGCGTAATGTAAAATATTACCCTTTGATATTTTGAAAGTTTATAGTCAGTCAAATTATGCATTGTCTGTTAATAACAGTAGTAATATCTATTATTCGTTAAGGATTTTTAAAACACTGAAAACTGGTACTATTGAACTCATTTAAATTTGATAAGTTGTCATTCCCTTCATTTGAACAATTTACATTTTTGTGTGATTATTTTATGCTGGGGAATGTCTTTAAATGTACAGTATTCTATGACACTGTTCTATGTTTAGATCTGTTGTTACTATTTGGAAAGGATGTCTTACTAGGTGGTAAAAATATCTGATTTATGAAATTTTTTTTCTATTAAGATTATGTATATATAAACAATTTTTAATCTTGTTACAAATGGGAGAATCGAGAAAAATTAGGGTACTTCAATTTATTAGACAAAAATTTTCTTAAACATTTGGAAACTAATGTCAACCAACATCGTGTGTACGTATTATGGGGGTAGACACAGACAAATTGTGGCTGGGTGCCCTTCCTGATGCCCCGCAGTGGACTTGATTGCGGGTCTGTCAACCCTTGAGTTGAGCATTCTAACCGCTTGGCTACCGTGGTACTGTCTACTAATTCTTTAAATGTCATTCATGGGGCTTTTCATTTCAAGATGTGCTAAAATACTAAAAGATAAATATGCTTCATTTGCTGTTTTTGTGTTTATTACTTACGTAAATTTATATGTGAATCCAGCCTCTAGTGCCTCGCGAGGGAACATAAAAATAAATTACGTTCTGTTTACAAAACTAATTCATCTTGGATATGCCATATGTTGGTTAGTATAAGTGATAATAAGAGCCCACATTGATATGTCATTGGTTATCTGCTATCTCAGTATCTTCTCTTGCATTTATTATTTACAACTTAATGGAATGATACAGCCTTCAGATCTTATCCAAACTAAAATAGTAAAGTAAAATCCGATTATTGTCATACAGAAGGCAGAACTAGTTTCATTTTAAATGAATGACTGAGGTGTAATGTGATAGCAGAAAATCATTATAAACGTAAGTACTGTTTTGGGATTAATATGTCTGATGTTACAATTAGGACATTGTAACACCTAGTACATCTTTAGTACTTGAACACTGCATTACTTTGCATAGTACAACTGTTTGTCTTTTATAATTATGGTAAGTCAGGTACCTTGCCACACTGTCAAGGTGAATGAGTAGAAAAATACCTGTTTGAGGTATACAAAGTCTTATCTGGTTACAAAACTACTGTATTCTTTCTGATAATCTAATCATTTCAGTCTTTTTTTTTCTATAATAAAGGGCATTTCATTAGTTTTTATATTTTTGTTGTTTGCGTACATAACTCTTGGTTTATCACCGTATTGTAATGAGAACATTTTTTTCTATTTTATGCACATCCTAGGTTCGAATCCCGACCAGGGACAAAACTATGCTTCATGGACTAGGTAACTTGTTTCAGATAGCGAGAGTTGATAGCTACTCTTGGCATGAATTCAAAGGTCCAAAAGTAAGCAACAGGTAATAAGGTACTTGGGGTGTTCAACATCAAGTTTTCTGTGAGGAATGTTTTATATGAAAAACGGTTTTAATTAGTTAAAATGTTTAGTAGATAAACTGAATATCAAATGTTAAAATACCATCAGTTTGTCTGTTCATATCAAATAGGCACTTCTGGGAAGAAAGGCTCTTGCCTCTCTGTCCCAAATTTAACCCCATTTCAAGTCATCAAATGTCATCCTAGTTTTTAGTTTGTGTGTATTTCTGGACTAAATTTTATAGTGTTCATAATGCTTGTTATTCTTTTAAGGAAAATGTTTTTTTTTTTTCATTCTTGTACAGTTTACAAGTGTGATCATTGAGGTATTTCCTGTTAAAACTTAGAAGAAGTGCTAACAGATTGGGCTTGGCCACATATCAAGTAAAGAACAATTGTATCAAGGTATTATATGATATTATCATTGATATTATTTTTATTTGTAAGAAAAGTCTTTATGAAGATGTGGCCAAGTCATATTGTATATCTGTTTCTAAGGCTACGGTCTAATGGCAGAGAATATTTATGTATTGTTCTTGAATTTAGACCTTAGTGGTGAGCCAGGCAGCACAGATATTGCCAATGTTTATGTATGTAAACATGAGTAAACTTGAAACAGGTAACACCATTGGAATGATTAAAATAATTGTTCATCATCTGCATATCATAAGTATATTGTTTTTTAATGGTAAAATACCAGCACGAAGGTCTTTAGCAGAAGGTTTGAGTTGTCATTTTTATTATCTTGTTTGCTTGGTCTAATTTGTTATTTTTCCATTACGTCTTTGCTTTGTTGTTAATGTAAAAAAGAATGTATTTATGGTAGATTCAAAGTAAATGTTTCAATTTTTCTTTACAGTCTGTCAGAATATTCTTGTATATACTGCTAATTGACTATCACATACCAAGTTCTTCAAAAACTGATACAGAACTTGGGTGTTTCAGCCTAACGATTATCAACCACAAGTCCTCATTTGTACTTAATGGATCTGTAGAGGCAACACTTTCTTTAATGCGTATTAATAGAAATCTACACTTCTCAGCTAAAACATTCTCCCCAAGTTTGCTGTAGACCTGGACAAGAAAGAGCACCAATTCCTTCACGTAGTTTGAGCTAAGATATTCATTCGTATAGTTGATCCAGAAGATAAAGTGAAAATAGGGGGAATAAGGATGTGGATGAACTGCATGCTGACCAACAGCAAAGATGTGTCAATTTTTTTAAATGATTAAAGATTATTAAGAATATCCTAACTCGGAGGTGGAGTTTTTGGAGAGTCATTTTTTCTATCTCTGGACTATCTTTCGCATTCGCATAATTTTTTGCTATGATGCCATATTTTGTTTTAAGGTATGAGGATGGTTAATTCTGATATTTCCAATATCGGATGGATTTTTGGGGGGGGTTTCATTTTTCTGTATCTTTGGCATTCTGATCGTGATATGATGAAAATATTTTCAGTTTGCCTGTAGAGTTGGGTTCTCCACTGGTAGAAGCTATAATTTTGCAAAATTTTCTTGAGTGTCTTCTCAGAAGTTCTGAATTAATTGGAAGATATGGGAAACTTTAGGTTACATTTCACACTAGGCCCTTTCAACCAACTTGTTTGCGATTGTCAGATATGTTTTCTTGTTATTCAAAATGAAGCTTTAGGTGTATATTACAACCCTTAGAGCTTTAGTATGATAGTTTTGTGTCCTGGTGTAGATAAGCGAAACATTCCAATTTTTTTTTTTACTATTTACAATTATTCTAAAACTATTTTTTTTGGGTGGACGTCCTTGAATCTATTAATTGTCCTATAACTTAAAATCTAGGTTTTTGTTGAAAGTTTGTTATGAAGTGCTTAGATTTTTACTTTTTAACAAGTAGACGGCATTCTGGCAGGTAACATTTCTCTGAGAAGAATGGTGTAGCTATCTGTTGGTCATTTAGGAGGATAGCACTTCTGTGGGTTACTTTAGTCTCTCTGTATCATGTAACTAAGTGAAGTGAAGTATGACTGGAACTCTTACATTTAGATACTGAAATTTGAAGTTTTAGTCATAGTTCACTCAGGTGAACTATGGCTAGGACTCTAAGTTTGGTTATATATTTCTGAAGCACTCAATGTCTGATAGCATGGCATATATAGACATGAATATTCTGATGAATAGCATGAGGGCATCTGAAAAATGCGATGCTTAAAAAAAAAACATTTTCTGGAAAAGTGAAGATAATATCTTGTACTCCAAAAAATACCCCTGTATCTTGGATGCTTGGTAAAAAATTTCTGTAGTGACTTAGGGTTTAATGAGGAAAATTCTTGACAAAAAGAACACTAATACAAGGAAAATATTTTTTTTTTATCAATTGAGAACAATTAATTTTATACAAGTGCAACTCCAAAAGTAAGATAAACAAGTGACAGTATTGGACAAATATATGGTATTTAACAGTTAAAATTGGCGAGAAAAAGGTCATCGTTAATTTAGCAAAGAACTAGTTGGTAAAAAATAAGGGTGTGGTTTTAATTGGATATTAATATATTTAAGTACTTCCAGGGTGAGTTGCCTCCTATTTGCTTACTTTCTGCTTGCTGTTAATTGTAGGCTCACTTCCTCTCCCCCCGTCATCATTACAAAATCATCCCCTGGTATAGTGGAGCGGGGAGCATCACAAGAGCTAAGAGGAATAGTATTTTTACAAATGTATTGATAATTAGCTTATTAGTATATTTAGCTTCTTTTAGTAATGATTTATGACCTTCCATACTTTGTTCCCTATGAATTAAAGCCCGTTTAATTGTCTCGCATACATTGCTGATCTTGCATAAAATTCTAGCATCCATCCCATTTAGTCTAATTTAAAACCTAGGCTTCTTGTGCAGGTAACACTATATTCAATCCTACTTTATTTCTATATGCTGCCTTGTGTTCCTTCACTCCCACTTTCAAACCTCTTACTGTTTCACCATGATGATATTTCTTACATTCATCGCATGGAATCTCATACACACCTGCGTTGCACATAGCTTTATGCAATTTATTCTAAACGTGTTCTCAGAAAAAAAATTCTTGATGCTGGCATAACATTCAGCCCACCAAATGCATGAAGTACTGTATTACCAATTATAATTTTACAAAAAGTAATAAACTGCATAAATATACAACAACACTGAGAACAAGGCAAAAATAAATTACATAATAAAGCTAAGAACGAAGCAGGTGTATACATTATTCCATGTAATGATTGTTAAAAAGTCAGAGTGAAACAGCAAAGTGAATGAACACAAGGCAGCAGGTAGAAATGGGTCTTCAACCAGCGTAATTGCAAGCATGTCTAGAATTTAATCTACAAAATAAACGGGAAGGATGCTAGACTATTAAACAAGAGCAATGATGTAGATGTGGGATGCTTAATTGAAGGCCCTTTAATTCAGAGGGAACAATGTATGGAATAATAACTAATTCAGGAAAGAGGATAAATGTGTTAATAAACTAATCATCGACACATTTGTTAAAAATGCTGCACCTATTGACTCCTGTGATACTGCTTTATCCCAGGTTACAGAAGAGGTTTTCCTCTACCAAGAACTGACACCGATGTTGGCACTGATAACCTGGGGTCAAATGAGTCACTTGAAGAAGCCCTAGTAACAACAACGGGAAAGGTGGTGACCCTACTATTAACAGAAAGCAGAAGGTCGAGGAGGCTCGATAGAACTAGAGGCAGAACACCATGGAATTACATGAATATATAAACATCCACTGCACTATCACACTTTTTTTGCGATTTCAGTACTAGATGCATAATTCTCTTAGTCTTGCAAAGTTTACCAATTAAATATCAATTTACATTTGTGTAATGTTGGAGTTAAACATGTATAAAGTTAATAATATAATCTCTGATGATAAAGGGGGATAGGTCAAACTGTAAAAGCTCCAGGATTTTAACCTTAGTACTTACAATGTCTTAAATTCTTTTTTGTAAAGAATTTCCCTCTACAAAATCCAGATTCTCTACAGAGGATTTTATACCCAAATTCCTTGTGAGATAGTGATATAGTGTCTAAAAGTATTTCAAGAAAATACTTGAAGAAAAACTTTTCACCCATGCAAAAAAACCTACCTTTTTTAAAGTAGACATTTATATTGATAAATATAAACAGCAGTGTAAAGCCATTTTGTCAAGGAAACACTATCTGCATGGTGTGAATAATCCTTATTCATACACTTTAAGCAGAATTCATTAAGGATTAATGTGTTTGGGTTAGAAGACAGTTGAAAATTCAATAAGACAACTGTATAATCTCTAACATTTCAGAAAACATATCTTTCACACAAGACCACATATTGTAATTATTTGTGCTTTCACCACAGCCTATGTAAACTGTTATGAATGTTGGGTTAATGCATTAAAGTCAACATTATTTGTAAGTACATGATGTTCTATTAAAATCCTGATTTGCTTGATGCTTCATTAGCTAATTATTATCAATTTCATATTCTAGAAAATATATTGCATAAATGGTCTTCACAATGCATTATTGTTCAGTGCAACAGTGATCAATAGTTACTATTGTGTATGGAATAACGTTGAATGTTATCCTTATGCGAATAGGTGGGAGTATGTGTGCACTAGTACATTTTGTTACTCATTATTAGGTATATAAGTAGCTGTGCAATTTCATGACAACCCATCCTATCAAACATTTTATATACTATTTATTAAACTAATTGTATTATACCTGTAGAATACAGTGCATTTTTAATACCGGTATGTCTTTTTGCATTAACCATACGGTAGTAATCGAGTTCTCTTAGGAGAGTAAATGGCGAGTGAGAGAGCTCTCTCTCTCCCCTCCATACACATCTCTAGCATTTCTCCCCACCTCCACACTCCTCACTTTCATCAATATCTCCTAAGCTCTCCAACTCCAGCATTCAAATCACCCAACAACAAAAACTTTTGCTAAAATCACTTCACACCATTTAATAAATAATTACAGTAGCCTTCTCTTTCTTCCTCGCAATTCTGACTATTAGCATCATAAGCTCTAACATTCAAATCCCAATATCTCTTTCCCACAATCTCTGATGGCATTCCTTCCACTCAATCACACCTTTATGCATCTCCTCAGTCACCAACAGGTTCACTCCTCTTCCTCCCCGTCTCTCTACTCCAAGCACCAAACCTACCTCTAGCCCAATTGCACCAGAACTTTCTTATTTAAACTTACAGTATTACACTGCGCAAACACATCCATCTACTCACAAACTTGCTAACAAGCTCCCTTTCATAATTTATCCCTGTATTGGAATCCTGACTGGAACATCCTAATGAGGCCATATACAAATCAGATCTTTCAAATACTAGCCTGACCTTGTATATGGTGCTGGTAGCCTGCAGTCACATACATATAAGTCTGCAATAATATTCCAGAATGACTTAACTAAAATCTTTCGTTCGAGATTTCAGTGAATCATACTAATATGTAAAACGAAACCACTGTGTACACTTGGGAAGCCTAACAATAATATATCCTGGAGAAAACTTACATGTAAATATACAAAAATGAAAAGAATTAGTATGATGAATGATGTGTGTTAGATTATACATTTTTGTTATACTTCTAGTGATTGTAGCTACCCTGCTCATTAATTTAGGAGCAAGTATAAAAAGAAATTAAGGTAATACAAAAAGGCTAAATATTTGCATCATTGTTTTATAAATAAAAGTATCTTTCAGAAGTTCAAATGACAAGTCAACTCCTACTACACATTACAATTGTGAAACTATACCATTTCTCCCAGAACGTGAACTAGATAGCCCATATCTAAATGCAATATTATACTAAAACTGATTGAAAGACCGGTATTATTACCTCTTGTATGGTTAACTCACAAACTGTGAAGCAGATAGCCAGTATCTAAATGCAAAATTAGACTATAATTGATTAAATAACATTAGAAATGTGGAAAGACCGGTGGTATTAATTTTTGAGAGATTATAATAAACCAAACCAGTTTATTATAGAGAGAGATCACCACATATGCATCTCTAATCTTCAAACTGTTGAAAACAATTAACTACACTTTTCAAACCTAATTATGCAGTTTCCTGTGCTATAAATTTTGGCCATTTTGCTGTGACTTCTGTCCACAGTAACTTCCCGTCTGCTAGTTTTCTAATGGCGAGCGGTACTTCCTCGATCTGGAAATATATTAAAAGGTAGATTATTTGTATAGAAATTTTTCCAGTACTAAACATAATGCTCAAGATTTTTTGCAGTAGTGCAGTGATTAAAGCACTCAACTAGGAAAGTGACAAAGCCGACTTAGAACCCATCACAGGGCATTAGGGCTTCAACTTGTCTGTGTCCAACCCCATTCGAATGGGGATTAACAGTGACATATGAACTGGCAAACAAATAGAAATTATATTTCTTATTAGAGGCCTATCCACTCATAACATTTAAAGAATTACAGTAAAGCACTATACAGAAATTCCAGATAAAATATCTCTGACATATTTCCGTAATTACAATATTTTTTTAAAATTTTCATTGTTAAGTAATATCTTACAAAAGCTAGAGGATGCTCAACTGTCCCCCATCACCAGGGGTATAAGCTTACAGACGCACAAAGACAGTAATCGAATATACTTGAGTATAGGCTTGGTAAATGCCTGCTATCGACAGCCCATTAAGTAAATGAAAATATCAACGAAGCAATAGTACTTACAGGCATTCGTACTTGTTCCGTAGAATCTCGCTCTCTTACAGTGACTGTATGAGGAGAGTTATTAACAGTATCGAAATCTACAGTCACACCGAAAGGTATGGCAATCTCATCGGTTCTGGCATATCGTCGACCGATAGAACCTGTCGAATCCTCTACTTTCACCGTGAGATTTAGATCAGTCAGTTGATCAGCTATGAAATAAATGGTAATAATAAAAACAATTATTAGTTTACACTTTGTGTTTGCTAACAAATTATAATTACTATTTATTATAATTTTCTAGTCAAACAAGACACTTTATCCAGCTGAATCAGATACGGATGCAACATTGCTTCATTATAACCTGCCTAATATAACTTAACCTAACCTACCAGTTGTTCTGTGACAGGTAAGAAAAATTACATTTCAAAAACTTCTATGAAAACTGAAAAAATTTATTAAAGTAAATTACAAGTAAAAACAATGTTCCTCTAATCTATATATATGGTGGTAAAACTTTAAGAGTGTACCACTATTAAAGTGGTACACTCTTATGGTTGTGGTCACTGGCTGGCTAATCATGTCTTCCCAAAGCAAAAACTTTCTCTGGTATCCTCCTTGATACTTTTCAATTTCTATTCAATATTTTCTTGATACTTTTGGTGCAATGATTAGAACACTCAATTAAGGAAGTGACAAACCCTTGTACGTTACCATGCATAGCATTAGGAAGGACATCCAGCATTAATTTCCCATTTCTAACCTGTGTACATCGCCATAATGGGGGATATAACAGCACCTTCCTAATGCAGGGCACTGGGAAGGGCATCCAGCCTTACATTCCCATCTCCAATCTGTCTACGTACACCCCAACAATGAGGATTAAATGAGACGCACAAAACTGCACACAAAAAAAACTGCGTTTGCATTAGATACTCTCCCTATCCTAGACTTCACATTACATTAGCCTGGCATCCTGCAGGTAGTCCACTGAGATAGGACATATATGACTGAAGTCATATAATACTCCCAAAGCCATGCTACGTATAGTATTTTCTTTATCATTATGGCACCTTGACGACCATAACAAGGTAGCCTTAATTGTACAAAAAAGACAATGGGGCTCTCTTTACATCACATGGATCCTCACTCTTTCTAATCTCCCATACCATTTTGTCAGCTCATACGAGACACAGGAAAATGGGGGTGTCATAATCTTTCACCTTTGCTATTAATGATATCACATTGTCGTTAAGAGGTAGAATTATTTTGATCCTTGTAGAGATTAATAGACCTCAGAATCCCTTGTAAAGTCAAATAACCCCATAACTTGTTAGATGAATAGCCTTGAAAAATAGGAATAATCCCACAGAAGCCTAGGGTTACTTTTCTTTACAAGACCCATTTTTTTTATTATAAAAGTAAACCGACTGGTACCGCAATACCCATTTACTTACAAAACAGTGTTCATAAAAAAAGGTCACAGGTCTTACCTAACTGTGTGACAAAGGGAATGAATTCTGGTTTATTAGACAAAGGTAATACGGAAACCTTGAGCGGAGCTACAACCGGAGGGAGTGAAAAATATGTTCTCTTGTCATCATCTTCACGTACTCTGTAATGACATAATAATTAGAATACTCAGCAAACAATGTAAAAATCTGATATTAAGGAATATTTTTTAAACCACATTTCTTCTTATAATTCACAGATATTGCTTTCCAATATATATATATATATACTATATATTCTGAGGAACTTACCTGAAGGAATGTTCAAGGAGACAATAAAATACGCGGCCAATGCCGAAGGACGGTTCAATAACGCTAGGAATGATTTCTTCTACGTGAACTTTCTTCTTCTCTCTTTTGAAAGAAGGAACCATGGCTCTCGTGATCTTGAAGCCATTCAATTCGCTTTCCCTGCAAAGGTGTTTACAGAATATTGAGGTGAGAAACATGCCAAATAGCAAAATAGGAATATTACAATATTGCATATTTCTGAATACATTAATACTGCAAGCAGTTAAATGTGTTAGTTTCATTTACCTAGTATGCAGTAAAATATGTTACTCATTTTCATTTAGATAATATGCACTTAACTGTTACCCAGTTTCATTTAACTAGTATGCAGTAAAATGAGTTACTCATTTTCATTTAGATAATATGCACTTAAATGTTACCCAGTTTCATTTAGGCAGTATGCAGCTAAAAATGTTACTCAGTTTAATTTAGATAGTATGCACCTAAATATGTTAGCAAGTTTCATTTAGACAGTAGGCAATTAAATATGTTACCCAGTTTCACTTAGTATGCACTTAATGTTACCCAGTTTCATGTATACAGTTTGCAACACTGGCCAGAAACACATAAAAGTGGGAAAAGATGTACACGAAGAAGCAGCAGTTAAATATGTTACCAAGTTTCATTAGATAGTATATATTTAAATATGATACCCTGTTTCATTTAGATAGTATGTACAGTAGTTAAATATATTACCCAGTTTCACTTAATGTTTTCTCCATTGTTTCTGCTTCCTCGATGGACAAGGCAGCCAAAGCCTCTTGCACAGTTTTGGCATCTTTTCTGAAGGTTTTACCAATGACTCCATTGTCCTGAACAGGTACCATACCATCAACAATCTTTGGTTCCTTAAGAGCTCTTTCGACGCACAATTTTACTCCTATTAAAAAAACAGAATTTAACAATCAATTACATACCTGCAAGTCAGATATATAATTACAATGAGATTCCCCTACACTTCAAATACAATCTCTGATATCATTTATAAATATGTATGTATTTCTTTCTATGTAATATTATATTGGAAATAAGCATAAAACAACCAGTAATTAATCCATACATTGGACATCTAATTGCTGTGGGAAACCATAACCTCATAAAATTAAACTAAATTTATAATTAATTTATGTATAAAAAAATAATAAAAAAGAGCCACTTATTTGTGAAGGCATTTTTCAATTCAAACATAACTCCCTTTCAACTGTTCCTTAAGGTCTGCTAAAGATATTAAGGTGAGATGCTTTCCCCAAAAACAAGCACCAGGGATAAAAAATACAATGTAAGACTAAGATATAATCAACAGCATAGCACGGTGGTTGGAGTGCTCAACCCGGGAAGTGACCAACCTGAGTTCGAGCCCACCTTGGGGTGTTAGGAAGGCCATCCATCCATAATATCCCCAGCTCCAACCCATCTGTGTCCATCCCCATTCAAATAGGGATTAATAGTGACATAACAAGGGGGAGGAAAAAACAAAATAGCTTACCAGCTCCTTTAGTATGCTGACTGAGATCATAAGCACTACGATCGGCACAGCCCACGCATTCTATCCAACCGTAAGACGTGAGGCATTCCGCATCCCAACAATCGCAAGCGTAATGAGCCATTTCATTACTCAAATGCTGCCTGAATCTCATCTTCTTTGGATCAATGCCAATTTTGAAGAGATACTGCTGAATACGGACCATGTAGTAACCCAATGTTTCATTTGCTACCAGACCCTGCAACATACAAAATATTTATAACATAAAAGTTTCAAACGGAGGCTGCGGTAGCACACTGGTTAGTGTTCTCAACTCAGAAAGTGAAAAATCCATGCCTGACCACTGTACAAACACCCTAACTACATACAAACATCAATGAAAAAGGGGACATATTTTTTAAATGATATACCAATGATTAGAGCACTTGATTCAATGAAGTGATAGTCATCTTCCTCGTGGAAAAGCAACAAAGAGAAATGGCTAAAGGTCTAAAACATTGCTATGAAGTTATATAAGAGGAAACTAGGCATATAAGTCAGTACAAGAATCCTTTATATTATATATATATATATATATATATATATATATATATATATATATATATATATATATATATATATATATATATATATATATATATATATATATATATATATATATAATATATATATACAGTATATAAAATGCAGATACATGTGTACTACTTCAAACACATATACATTTACAAGCATAAACTGTTTAGCTTTTTAATATATATTGGAAGTACTGTATTTGTAAGGGGACTACGGTAGTGCAGTGGTTCGAGTGCTCAACTTGAAAAGTGACAAACCTGTGTTTAAGTCCAACGCAGGGCAATGGGATAGGTATCCAGCCTTATTTCCCTATCTCCAACCTCTCTGTGTCCTTCCCCGACTGAATGGGGATTAATATACACAAAAATGGCAAAAGAATAAAATCCTGCTTCTTAGCAAATACGGAATTTGAAAAATGTTTGAAAAAGACAGGTAAAAAATGGAATATAAACAATTTCTTAAAAATTGCACAGTAGCATTCAGCTACATGTGAAAAGGAACTCAAATTTAGGAAAAAAATTCAATATATAGATTTTCCAGATAATATAAATCAGCAAGCTTGATTCCTTTTATATGGAGTTTATCAAACATTTTAAAAAGTCTACTGACATAGATGAAAGCTACTGTTTTACTATACAAAAACAAATTAGCTCTGATTTTATCCTTACTGACAATAGATGTTCAATACATATCACAGATACACTGTGGATGACCCAAGCAGGGTGATGGCAGCTCCTTATCCCTTTGGAGCTCAGAGGAGCTAACGAGAAATAGCTTCTGGTGAATGTGTGCTTTGACTTAGTCACATCCTTACAAATGGTAATGCGGCCACTGTATATGTGTGTGCGTGATATATTGGGTTAGACATTGGGATGACACAGAGGAACACCAAAATTTATAGATGACTTGTTCAGTAGCAGTGTAATCTTAATTTACATTCTGAGATGGTGTAAGTAGTATCTATTACCTAGTCCCTGCCAACTCAGCAAACATAATTCAAAACTCAACAAAATGGTGGTACTGAATGCTACTAAGAACAAGTGTTGGATATTGAAGATCAGTTCAAGAGGAAGTATTTTCCAAAGGGATTTAAAGAGATACTTAGGAGGAGTCCTGATTAAACTTCAGTTTTAAAAGTTTGTTTTCCATTTTGTGTCACTAATAATCTTCATTCATATGAAGGTGGACACAGACATGTTGGAACTGAAGAATTAAGACTGTATCGAAAGTCTGCTGCTTTAAATAAGCACAGTAACGAAAATATGAACCATTCCTTATCTACACAATAAATGCAATTCTACCTTTCCATATATACAAGCATGCACAGTATTAAATCCCCTGTTTTCCATCACTAGTCTCTGTGACTTCTGAAATTACAGTAGCCCTTAAGACATGTATAAATGTGTTGAGAAGCATAAGTGGTGCAAAATTAGATAGAAATAAACAGAACGCTAAATCTTTATATTAAATAATAACAATGTCAATTAGTGTTATCATAATGAATAACAAAAAATTATGTAATATATATATATATATATATATTATATTTATGTTTAGGTAACATAAAGAATCATATGGGGACTGCCGTAGCGTAGTGGTAGAATGCTCGACTCGGAAGGTTAGAGACCCACGTTTCAGCCTACCGTGGGTTGTTAGGAAGTGTATCCAGCCTTAATTTCCTTGCTTCAATCCATTTCTGTCCATCCCCCAAACAGGGATTAACAGTGACACAAAATGCAATAATAATAGCAAAAAGCAAACAATACTGATTACTGTAGATTTTATACAAGCAACATTTCAACTGGATGTCCACATGTAAAAGGAAACCACACGCACACTGTAGAATATCTCTAATATATATATATATATATATATATATATATATATATATATATATATATATATATATATATATATATATATATATATATATATATATATATATATATATATATATATATCTGTCTAACAACAACAAAAGTATTTAGAAAAATGAAAGCAATAACACTTCTTTCACTGGTCCTCCCAGAAGTAAGGACGGATTAACTTTCATAATTAGAAAACTAGAAACGTGCAGGGTGGGTGCTTCACAAGGAATTTATTCATTGACAAACAGCTACAAGTTAAGAGTGATAAGACATTAAGTGAAAAGAAGAGCATATACAAAAAATTGTAGTATAAGCATTCCATATTACTTCAAAGGCAAAAGTTCTGCTCAACATGGGTTCTCGATCACAGAATTTGCAATATAAATTCTATATTAATTAATTTTTGAGTGAGAGCAAAATGTTTGGGAAACAGACGTCTAATATAGAATTTCTTAATAGAAAAGACTGAATTATGTCAGTTTTCCCACTCTAGTAATGACAGTTATACTGACACAGAATGAGAGAAAAGGTTATGAACAGATGATGAACAATCTGACAAATACTGCCTTCTCCTTGCAAATGCCAAGAAAAACCAAAACCAGTTGAATGATATTTGCCCCATGAAGCATAACTTTTGCTTCAGCAACTATAATATTCTTATGCACCTTATGACGTCCACCAGTGAGTTGGTCGATTGTTCTTTTATCACCGGGAAAAGCCCTCCTTTCATTTTCTTCAAAGCTACTAATGTGATGATACCATCGAGTAGCGTGAGTTAAATGGGCGAATGGGGGTTGCTGTAACGCTTCATACACAGTGACATCACCTTGGGTGGGAACATGACCCAAGATGTAACTGCGATCTCTCAGGTAGTAGTCCAAGGCACTCACTTCCATTGGAGTTTTGAGCAAACCCAAAGATGTTATACCAAGCTGTAGTTACAAAAAGCAATACTACTATTCTAAATATGATATCCAAAATGACAATAGGGGAGAAGTACCTTTATGCTAGGCAATTATACAAGTGAGATAGACGGGTTCTATCTATATGAGGAGCATAGAATTGTCTGCCTTGCAAAATACATTCCCTCTCTCTACCAATTTTTACCACTCAGCACCCAAACACATACTTCCCAGAAAAAATTTCCTTAAACAGTTTGTGCAGTCTTGGCTGCTATGCACAAAAAGCTAGCTTGCCTTTTAGGAATAAAGTCATAGCCTACAATATCGTTTTGCGTCACTATTAGTACACATTACAGGGGTGGACAAAGGATTGAGCTGGAAAAATCTTTTGCCATAATCTATAGGTATAATTCATACAGCAAATGGAGAGAAATGAAGACATAGAAGAAGGAATATTGTACAAATATCTGAGTTGTTAATTCAAATAATACTGAGACGCAGTGAATTAGCGTGCTTCATCTTTTTAAAGAAGATGCTTGCCCACATACCCTGTGTATGATCCAAACAGAGGGGTGGGGGAAAAATTGAGTCAACTATATATTCTCATGAAGCTAAAAGAAGTGATCAAGGTGTGTTCGATTTCTGGTGAATATGTGCTCTTTAACTCAACCACTCCCCTTACAAATGGGAATGCAGCCATTGTATATGTATGGGTTCCTTGTCTGAGACCACTGAAGGGAATCCAGCCTTAATTCCCCAGTTCCAACTTGTTTGTGTCCACCATCATGGAAATCGAATTAATGGTGGAAAAAGAAGAAGAAAAAAGTACCTGGTGGTAAAATTATCATATACCTGAGAATATATAGAATACGTTTTGCAGCACCTACCCCACGAACAGCCTCTCCAATGGTCATCTTTTTGGGAGATTCGCCATCCATCTGGGCACACCCAGAGTACAAAATCATTTCAGTGTCTGCAACCTGTAAAAAAAAAAAAAAAAAAAATAAGCCACATACAATAAATAACAAATAAGTTAAGAAACTAGGGTTTTTTTTTATTAGAACCACAAAACATTCGGAAGAAATATCAGTTTGATACAGATAGTGAGGAAGTACCATACAGCAATAGTCTTTACATAGGCTGTGTGCTGTACACAACACTGACCTACAAGAAGAACAAGCTGTAGTCTTACAAAGAACTATCGCAACTTACCTGATTGAATTTCGGGTGACTCTTATCATCAGGATCACAAAAGTGTTCAACTTCCGCCATAGTGAATTCCCTGACGCGGAGCAAGCCAGAACGTGGAGAGATTTCGTTACGGTACGAATTGCCAACCTGTTCAGGAAGTTGGGGACCTGCTAGAGGGATTAATTTTCATGGACATCACCTTACATCAAACATATACTTAGTTGAAACCTAATAAATTAACTAAAAAGTGAGACAAGTTAATTGACTAAAAAGTGAGACAGTTAATTTCAAAAAGAATAACTTAAGTCGATAACCAAGATAAGAAACATTAAATTACATTATTTAAATATGTATTCCATGCTAGCTGACTTTATTTGCTGTTGTGTGTCACTATTAATCCCCATTCACGAAAGTGGACACAAAGAATGAAGCTGAGGAATCAAGGTCTGAGGCCCTTCCTAAAGCCCCACAGTGGGCTCGAACACGGGTTTGTGAATTTCCAAGTTGAAGCTTTAACCACTGCACTAAAGTTTAATTGTCAATATAACAATAGCATTTTTATTGTTATACCACTGTCATGCTAGTACTATACTGGGTACAATCTAGCATGCTGTATACAATTTTTTTTTAAGTCAAAGTTCATCTGTAATTTAACTCTTAAGGCTGAGATAATTATGAAAACCCTTACCTGAGCACAGGCAAAAGGTAGTCTCTTCTGATTATATTCTAGTAAGCGTTTGAAGTTCACAAAGATGCCCTGAGCTGTTTCAGGTCTAAGGAATCCCTTTAAATTACCTGAAATCAAATACATAATGATTTCATTAATAGTTTCTCTATATCATGTGTGAATGAGTAACCATAAAGCCCTAGGTAAAGTTAAATAACCCTGTAAATTATTAGGTTAGGCTAGGAGACTTGTCTTGTAAATATGAATAATTCTAGAGCACCCTGGGGTTACTCTTCTTTAAAAAAAATTTTCAATACATACTGCGTAACATGCACATCTTCCTGCTACTTGAGAAAATATTAAGAACATATTCATAGAATTTTGTTTTAATATATATTGACTACTCATGCTGGGTCACAAGAGTGACTAAAACCACAGTAAGAACACTGCATGAAAGGAAAATATAAAGATAGTCTCTTTCTCGATAAATACATATACTCAATGGCACTGACGTTCATGAAGGCTGCATGAATAATAATAGCGATTTATCATGCTGTAGATTAGATATAAAATGAATGTCAGCAACTGTTTACGAATACACAAGGAATAATGGATATAAACTATACTCATATGGTGTAACCCAATGCAGCTTCTAAAATTTTGCCTCTACCCCAATACAGCCTTTGGCAAAATTATACAACTAACATAATTAAACCAATCCTATCTAGTAGGAAGAAATGCAACCATTAACTTTTTCAGTGTCTTAGATTTATAAAATACTGCAGTTTACTCCTCTGCTTATAATGAGGATTTACATTTTCATTCAAAACCTCAAAACCATATCTAAGTGATACAACCACTCCAGCCTACTGATATTTGCATATACTGTATTCCCAAGAGAGCCACAGAAAAGACAGACTAGAATATAAATATACATTTTACACAAGATATAAGATATTTTAATCACATACTCAGACCACTAAGCCACTCCATTCCGGGGCACAAACCAACGGGTTCAAATTATTACATCTACCCCTAAAATGCAAAGAGAAGACCATGAGACGAGAAAAAAAATAAAAAGATAAACAATATTATATACCTGTGGGCCCAATGGAGATAGGAAACATGAGATTGAATTCTACAGCATCAGTCAGGTCATTGCCTGTAGAAGGAGAATTCATTTTATATTCTTTGACAAGCTTGTCCATCTCTTCCTGAAAGAAAGAAATAATATATATTAATTGGGGTCTGTTTATAGGTGATTCATGCATACATACGCAATGGCTGCTATCTCCCTTGTAAGGGGGTGACCGAGTCAAAGCACACAAGTCAACATAACACCATGTCATTAAATTGAAAAGGGTGACCTCATGTAAACAGAAAGGTGTCACCATACTAATACAATATCCTAATCATAAAAATATATAAGGAACCTTTTCAAAAGATTTTTTTTTTTTTGTCATCTCGGAGGGAAACTACCACGGACAATGCATAATTATATTAGTTTGGAGGAGATAATTATGAAAACAGCATCTGGATTAGTGCAGCATGTACAAAATCAAAGATGACTTCAAAATGGAGATGTATTATTCCTTTTAATTTTAATCCCTTTAGGGCAGATTGGGTCATCTCGTGAGCATAAACACTGGACCAGGTCGATGCCAAAATTGCATTCAAATTTCGCTGGCTTGTTTCAAAACAATTTGGCAGCCAAAACACTTGCTATGGTATGCCAATGTTTTCTGGTGTTGCATGGCATCTTTTCTCCCCCTCATGTGTTGCATAAAGTGCTCAGCATAGGTTAATTCTAATGTGTAATTATACACAATCGAGGCAGTATGTTTCCCGTAGCTTGCTAGCCCTCTGAGGGACAATAACCTGGACGGGATTATATAGGACGCCGTGCCTCTACTATCTTGGTGGATATAATCATAAAAATAAATTCTTCTTGAGACAGCAGACTTATATGGGATGCTGCATCTCTACAAATCTTGCAAAAGTTGGCAGTGACAACCGAAAATATACCACAATAATTGTAAAGACACTACACCTCAATTCAGTCTGCTTGCGTAATTGCTTACTAGTGCTTCCTTTATGTCATAACAGTTGACAAAAACGTTTTTTTATCCTTCTACAAAACAGCAGGATAGGGTGTAGAGATAAATACCCATTACACCAAATTTACCATATATTTCGCCAGGAACTTACCATTGTCATACCATCCAACAAGGTAATTTTACGATCCATAAGCTCTTTTTCAGCTTGTGGAGTGTCCTTTTCGGCCATCCTCTTTTCAAAGTGTTGTTTGATAAGGTGGTCCAGACGGAAGCATTCACCTGTCTTCACATCCTAGAGAAAGAAGAGGATGTTACATGTGCAACTACCAAGTCTCGCTTAGACATTCAGAAGGTTGTGTTCATTCCCTAGCTCCAGAGGTTCAGTTGAAAGGTTTCTCTTTTCCCTTATACCTTTGGTGGTACAGCTGGTAATTGCCTATGCACTAGGTTCAAATCCCAGCCAGGGTCAAAAATATTTCAAGTGTTATAATATATCAATGTGTTTATTTGAATACTATAGATGACTATGTAGCAGGGATTTAAATAACATGCATATAAAGAGCCATGAGTGAGGCTGGGAAGAGAGTAAAATGAAAAAACAGTATATAACATATAATAAAATTTCATACCTTAACCATATAATCAGCAAACTTATCCACATGGCCTGAGGCTTTCAAAACATTTTCAGGCGTCAGAATCGAACAGTTGACCTTCAACATGCGTTCCTGTATGACAAAATGTTTGTGCCATTCGGATAGCATGTTGTCCACTAAGTCACAGCCCATGGGGCCAAAGTCATACTGACCTATAGAAAATTTTAAAAAATTACTTTATTAGATACATAACTGGTTGTCTTTGTGAAAATTTGGTATAAATATTAAACTGTATAGTTGCTTGCAGCTTTATGTCACTATTATTCCCCATGCGAATGGGGGTGGACACACACGGGTTGGTGTTGGGGAAGGCTGAATGCCTTTCCTTATGCCTTGCAGTGGGATTTAACACTGATGTGTCACTTCTCAACCGAAATAAATCGTTAATCTTAGAATATTGGACCTGAATCAATCATGAAAATGCTTTTGCAAAAGTTTTTTCAACCTCAAAAAATTGAAAGCTCTTTAATATCTAAAATGAATCACAATTTCACTAGTTATGTTATGATACATAAGAAAAATAACAGCATAATAAAAAATCTATAATAAATACCTGTTATTCCACCATAAATAGCAAAAGAATTATCATAGAAAAATCGTCTCTTAATAAGGTCATTCATCTTTGCACGGTCAAAGGTGTCTACTGGACTCAGCTTCAGAGTTAAGTCTTCCAACTCCTGCAAAAGGTTTAAGAGAAATTTTAGTTTGAGGTAATACACACTACTTAAATATAATACACTATTTGAGGCCTTGGGGAGAAAGTGCCAGAGCTGGTTGGATATATTAGTGTCCAGTTCAAAGTTCAATGGCTGTATGCCAGTTTCACATTCCATGAGTGCTCAGACCTATCTGTGGTAGTATTAGTAACTGAGGGCTTATAATAACATATAAATCAGAGCAATATTCATAACAAATATAGCGATGAACAAACAAATGATACATTTATAGTGACATTAGCAAAGTATTAGTAAATTTAAGTCATTATTGTAAATATGCAAGATGTACTTCACTGATACTGACAAATAATATTCTATACATATTTAAGTATTCTGTAATGATTTACAAAACCATCACTGCAGAAGCCAAGCACTAACCTTCTTCCGGTTTTTTAGTTCTTGAACCTGACGCTTAACATCCATTTCTGGAGCTCCATCAGATTTCATCTGACGAACCATATCACCCTAAACAAAAGAAAAAAATTTCGGATCAGAATATGTGAATAAACATAAAAAGCAAAAGACAAGATAAAGTTAGAGATGGAGCGGAAACATATCCATCATGATTTACAACAAGGCCTGCAAAACTACTTAAAGATTGCTAAAATGATGTCGCATTTTAGGCATCATCGAGTCTCTGTTTGTTTATCATGAAGAGCATGTGCTAATTTAATACCGTTTAAGAATGATCTCGACTATGAAGATTAAAAAGAAGGATATGCAAAAACTGTGTAATGATGGCAGGGTAGACACTTATGCTAGATCCTTTCAGTATATCAGATGGAGTTACATTCCAAACCACAGCTTGAGTATGGACGTCTTTATGCTTTATGTACCTGATACAAACATCTTAGTTCAGCCCTCAAATTTTTTATTTTATTTTGTGTGACACCGGGGACAGGCAGAAACTGCCCTCATCAATAAAGGCCCGGGCATGAGAAAATTCCAAGACGAAGGAAAAGAAAAAGGTTAAGGAAAAGGCAATGTCACACAAAGAAAAACGACAGACAGAAAAAAACAGTCAAAGTACAGAGGACCCAGATGTATGGAGGACTACGCTCTGAGATGACGATAGATCTGCTTTTTGAAGGATGAAAGGTCATAAGAATTTGGAAAGACAGAAGGAGGAAGAGAGTTCCTGAGTCTGGAGGTAGATGGGAAGAAGCAGTTGCTGCACCGACCAATCCGTGAGCTACAAATCTCCACATAGTACCTATGAGATAAGGCCACTTGGCGAGTGTTACGCGGCCTCGGCAGTGGAGGAGGGCTGCAACTCGCCAACTCATCAGAGCAGCGAAGGTAGTAGTAGCGATAGAAAAGCAAAAGGAAAGATACCTTACGGTGAAGAGAGAGAGAATCCAGGTTAGAAGTAAGAGAAGGATCATTAATGAGTCTGACTGCCTTAGATTCAACCCTATCAAGAAGATAAGTAAAGGAAGAAGCACCCCAGATGTTTGAGCAGTATTCTAAGCAGGGACGGATAAGACCTTTGTAAATTTTAAGTGACAGCAAAGAGGAAAAGTAATGACGAAAACGAAACAAAACACCCAATTTTTTGGATGAAGCTTAAGAAATCTGGATTATGTGATTCCTCCAAGACAAGTTAGAGGCTATATGGATTCCTAATATGTTGACAGAGTTAAGAGGGTAAATTTCATTAGTTTTGAAGACAATAGGGTTATCAGGAGGAGAAGAAGATAAAGAGATAGCCAGAAACTGTCTTGGAGGCATTGAATTTAACTAAATTTTGGGTGCCCCACTCAGATACTCTCTGCAAATCGGAGTTAAGAGTAGAGGAAAGAGTGATACGAGATTGATTACGAGTAACAGATGAAGGTTGTGAAGAAAAGGCAGAGGAAAAGTGAAGGGTAGAATCATCAGCAAAGGCATGAAGAAGAGAGGAAGATGGGGATGCACTGATGAAGAGAAGGAACAGAGCCCTGTGGAACACTACTGGTAACAGAGAAAGGGCTAGATGTCGTGCCATCAACAACTACAGATATAGAATGGTCAGTAAGAAAACTGGAAATCAGAGAACAGAAAGAAGGGGTAAAGCCATAGGCAGGGAGTTTGGCCAACAGAGCCTTGTGCCAGACTCTGTCAAAAGCCTTAGAGATATCAAGGGCGACGACAAAGGATTCCCCATAGTTCCTCAGAGAAGATGACCATACATGAGTAAGATAGGACAGGAGATCACCAGTGGATCTTGCCTTGCGGAAGCCGTACTGGTGATCGGAGATAAGTGAGTTAGATTCAAGACGTTTCAAGAAGTGAGAATTGAGCAAAGTTTCGAAAACTTTAGCAATAGAGGAGGTTAGAGCAATACGTCGGTAGTTAGAAGGAATAAAGCGGTCACCCCTCTTTTTAACAGGTTGAACTAGAGCATGCTTCCAAGATGAAGGATAGATACTGGTTGACAGAATGAGGCGAAAAAGACGGCAAAGCATGGGAGCCAATTAATTTGCAAACTCCTTGAGGAACCTTGCAGGGATACCATCTGGCCCACTTGCTTGTTCGTCTTTAGCGAGAAAAGAACCTTATGAACTTTGCGTGAAGAAAGGATAAGGAAGGGCATAGGGTTAGAGAGGGGTAAAGACTGAGGAACAGGTGCGCTGGAATCGTTGATATAAGAGTTGGCAGAAAAATGAGAGCCAAAGAGAGTGGCTTTGTCAGTGGGAGAGCATGCTATAGAACCATCAAAACGATTAAGAGGGGGAAGGCTTAAGTTACAGAAGTTTTTGGCTAAGGACCAGAAGCATTTGTCAGTGGGAGAGGAGTTAAGGTCATCAACTTTCCTTCTTATAAAGGAAGCCTTAGACCTTCGAATCTGAGCAGTACAGCGATTCCTAGCTATAATAATAGCAGAGCGAGTTAAATCAGAAGGAGAGGCTAGGTAAGATCGGTGAGCCTGATTCCTAGCCTGGATAGCCATGGAGCAGGCACAGTCAAACCAAGGTTTAGGGGGAGAGAGAGTTTTTGTAGAAGAGGGGATATACGCCTCCATTCCCGCATTCATGATCTCAGCAACTTTTAGAGCTACCTGATCAGGGTTGCGGGACCGAAAGCAATAGTCATCCCATAGGAAGTCAAAGAGAAAGTTACGCAAATTTCCATGTTGGGTACGCTCGAAGTGCCAAAGGCGGTGCTGAGTAGGAGGGATTGGTGGTGGGGGAGCGAAAATGGAAGAGACTGAGATCATAGAATGATCTAAAAGACTAAAGAGGTTACAGATATATACATAAATACACTTTAGAAGTTTATATATAAGCATAATCTGTATTCATTCATGCAACAGACAGAAGATTAATGGTTCATGGCCAACAGCCTGTCAAAAATTTTAAACGTTTAATAGATTTCCAGTATAGCATTAAGTCAATAACATGGCTTATACAATTTGATTTTTCAATATTCACGTAATAAAATAATAATTTGGGTAATTTAACAGTTTAATATCGCACACTATTCCTAGCCAACATAGATGGTTAGGTTAAGTTATGAATGGAATACTAACGTGACAATTCTTAACCTAACCTAACCATCTATGTTGGCTAGGAATAGTGTGATATTAAACTATTAAATTACCATAATTTGCTGACATTTTTATTAAGCATGTTATTAAATACATATAAACTAATTACTGGAGTAAACTTCAAAATTACTTTTCCCGACTGGAGGGCACTGCCCCAAGACCCCACCCATAACTAACCTAATTACCATTGGTAAATGTTTACTTTTACATTTCATATTAGAAAAATATATCATGAAATGTGTTATATTAGGTTAGGTATTGAAATTATTGCTCAGTAGTGATAACTGATATTTTTTTCATTATTTTCTTCTTACGGGATGTAAGTAAATAATTAACCTCACTTAAATTTAGAAGGTAATGATAGGTCACAATTTCACATATACAGTTAACTAGACGCTTTATTATGCATAACAGAAGAAGAAAAGAAGTAAATCTTATTTATTACCTGTTCTTTGACACGAGCTCTCAAGGGAGCCAGCTGTTTTTCCACTTCCGGATCCATCTTTATTAGTTCGGTCTGCAACTTGATATGACGTTTGCTTTGATGTTTCTTAGTACCCCAGTTCGAATTCAAGCCTTTGAAGACGGGGTTCGAGGATGAAATGAGTCTTGTGAATTGTATAGGAGGCTTTGTCTTCAAGACTCCCACAGCACTACATAGAAAGCAACTGAAGGGGAGGAGAGACTTCATGGGGTTTGGAAGAGAATGCGGCAAGAAGTTAACTCGAAACACCGAACTAAAGAAAACTATTAAAATAAATTTTTCGATTCGTTTAATTAATTAATATTAAATACGTAATTAAAAGAATCATCTTATACAAGCCATTTGTTGGTTGAAATACTGTAAAACTCAAATAATAAAGTATTCAAATTAGGTTCATACGCTATCCACAGTTAGAATGATCAATCTACATTTATCTTGTTTTATTACTGATGTTTAATGGTAACAGTTATTCACAAGTATAAACTTCTGAATTATTTCCAATTGTGTGCATAAATACTTCAACGTGAAGAGAAATATGTATTTCTAATTAGATTCACAGTTTTGAGTTCAGGTTTCTTGATATTTAATCGTGGTTCTTAGTTTCTAAGTATCCCTTTCTGGCCACGCAATGCTCACGTTGATTGCAAATATCAATTGCATCTTCAGATACTGTACTATTCTTTGCTTGCCTTCCATCATTAAATATGCATTATATATAGACCGTTTTCTATCTATCTATCTATCTATCTATCTATCTATCTATCTATCTATATATATATATATATATATATATATATATATATATATATATATATATATATATATATATATATATATATATATATATATATATATATATATATATATATATATATATATGACTACGGAAGGAAACTGAATTTTTTTTTTAGATCCTTAGCGCTTTTAAGTTTATTACTTATCTTTAGAGGAATCTGAGTTGTACAAACAGAGATAGGGAGAAAAGGGGGAATTAGCAACCCATAATCGGAAGTTGAGTATAAGGGCAGTACAGACATATGTTATATTAGTTTATTGGGATGCAAATACCAAGTAAATAAGGTACGGTCAGTGGTAGGAGGAAATGGAGTCACATGACTTTGCTGAGAATAATGTTAACAATGGAATAGACACGTTAACTTTAAAATAATAATAATAATAATAATAATAATAATAATAATAATAATAATAATAATAATAAATAACTATAGAAGTAATACTAACAATTATTACTAGTGTTATTCTTATTATTACTATTATTTTCATTGTAGTCACCATGGCTCAAGCGGTAGCGTCCTCGACTTTGAGGCGTCAGGTCGAGGGTTCGCGCCCAGCCACGGTCTGAGGTTAGCAAGGGCATGCACTCAGGGTAACGATTACATCTGCCAACAAGTCCTTCGCAAGAAGGCGACTGTCCTAGCCCTTGGTAGAAAAGGGACTCCGTGACGTAAAACACGATATTACTATTATTTTCATTATTATTATTATTATTATTATTATTATTGGTATTATTAAATTTAATGTGTCTAGTCCATGGTTAACATAATTCTCAGCAAAGTAAAGTTATTCCATTTCCTCCTACCATTGACCGTACCTTATTTACTTGGCATTTACACCCAATGAACTAATATAACATATGTCTGTACTGCCTTTATTCTCAACTTCCGATGATGGGTTGCTAATTCTTGTCTTGACTATATTTCAAGACAGTTTATATCTCTGTACATTTTGTAAGTGTTGTTTTGCATGACAGTTTCATTTATTGTAACGTAAGTGCATGTATGTATAC
This sequence comes from Halocaridina rubra, assembly GCA_037179515.1. Classification (NCBI taxonomy): domain Eukaryota; kingdom Metazoa; phylum Arthropoda; class Malacostraca; order Decapoda; family Atyidae; genus Halocaridina; species Halocaridina rubra. Next base: position 67,032 of record JAXCGZ010015298.1, on the reverse strand, counting down.
TTTTAGACTTAGTATGTATACCTACTCCTTTATATTAAGTATACACGTATATTTGTATGTATAATGTATAGTTCATTCTTTGGACTATTCGTAGCAGAGAGAGGGAAATCTGATACAACAAAGTTTAGCCACAAATATGTCACCCCTTCGGGTTTTCCCTCACCTGCATGAACAAAGAACCTTTATTTGTAAGAGTTTTCTCTCCCCTTTTCCCTCCCATATAGAGGAAACCTTAGCCCTAGTACCAGGGACCCCTACAAACAAGGGGTGTTTGGTGAGATTCCAAAAAAACGGGTGGTTGATCTCGTGAGATGCTACTAGACACTCATGTTTTTGACGTGATTTTAATGCCTGAAAGAAGTCGTAATTAATATTTATGAAATACATTTGCTACCGTAATCATCGAAGGTGCATATACATTTAATAATGCGCAATCAGTTGTACTCATGTGATGCTAAGAGACACTCAAGTTCACTGTGATTATTGACGGTGCATATACGTTTAATAATGAGTGATTAGTTGTCCTCGTGAGGTGCTATGAGAACTGAAGTAGAAGAACGTGGTAGAGATCCGTGGATCAGAAGATATTCGAGTTTGATTCGGAGTTCCGTGGTTGCTGACGACATTTGGGTTTCTGGATAGATGAGTAAAGATTTAACTTATTTCTAACAATATAACTATGCGTGAGGGTCAGAATGAACTCATTTAATAGAACACTCATAGGTAAAATGTATGTTGGAAACCTTATTGTTCTTTATGAAGAAGTTTTAATTTAAGGTGAGGAGAGTTTATTTAATAATTCACATATCAGCAGTTCACAAACCCCCTTATGAAATATTTGCATGTAATATTAATTATATTTTATTGGTAGAGGATTTACTTTTGAGATCGTTTGTAGGCTCCTACCAAAGCTGTCTCAGGATTTCCGAATTTAGGGGGTTATAAGGTCGAAGGGTAATAACACATAGGAAATCCTCCACAATTCCCATTTTTCTCCTAGTTTCTGTATGTATATATATTGTCTCATCCATCTGTACAACTCATATTCCTCTGAAGATTAATAAACTTGAAAGCACTAAGGATCTCAAAAAATTTCTTTCAATTTCCTTCCGTAGCCATTTACACACACACAGATATATATATATATATATATATATATATATATATATATATATATATATATATATATATATATATATATATATATATATATATATAATTGGGATACTCTATGATTTAGAGAGAAAAAAAATAAATTTGCCTGATTGTGCTCAAGGGAGCGAGACCTATGTTTGTAACTCCTCGTCTACCAGTCGGTTTTGTTTTTTATTCATTGACACATCACATCTAACCTTAAAACAATGAATTCATTTAGCACATACAGTTTCCTCACTTAGCGAATTCCAATTATCAATTATTCTCACTCTAAAAAGGTGTTTCCTTACATCGTGTTTAAAAGTTTTCTTACTAAGATTCACACTATGAACTCGAGATCTAGAGCCACTCATGTCAAAATAATCATATTTCACAGAAAGTAGTGTGTGATCACAAGAGCAGCAAGAAGTCTGATATTAAAGGGCTGCATCTTATCATATTCATTCTCACCTGTTCTATCAGTTTTGAAATGAGTAATTATTGATGGAAGAAGGAAATAGTAGCATAGCTCACCCGTTTATTTTAATCATCTATGAGACATGTTGGGAGTACAAAGAAAGAATTCTCCGTTCATCCTCAAATATACACAGCAATAAATAAACAATAGACATATTTACATTTCTTGGCCAAAAACTCTTAAAAGAATATTTTCAATTTGGACCTGCTATATAATTTTCAAATCTGTGTTGCCAAATATCTGTCTTGCTGAGGCTCTGGGAACTTTGTAGGGAGACTTGGAGACCTTAAACTCACACTGGCAGAATATCGAACGCCTGCAATATCCACTTCGTAATTACCAGACATAACATACTCTGGTGTGACGGAAGTCATATTGCCTCTGTCGTCAACATTTCGTACAAAGCCAAGACAGACCTGGAAGATTGTTTAGCAAAAATATGAAAATAATAATTATTTCGAAAACTGTAAATATGCTATCTATAATTAAATATATTTTTTCTATTCAAATAATATGAGATTGAAATTCGTTTTCTCTAACTGATTATAATGAAAATTCATAGCTAATCACCACAGAAAAGGTATTTAACTGCAGACATGTTGCCATACCCCTCAGAAGGTTCTACAGTGTTGGTAAAAAAAATAATAATAAAAAAATAAAAATAAATAAATAAATAAATAAAAAAAATTATATATATATATATATATATATATATATATATATATATATATATATATATATATATATATATATATATATATATATAAACAAACTTTTTTTTTTTTTTTACCAAATGATTTAAAGTATATCCATAACCAGTGGTTGTTGTTACACCAACAAAGTGACCATCTCGATATATGGGTTCACCTCCCCATGCCCAGGGATCGACTTCGTGGTTGTGATCCTCTAACTGAAGTTGGACGTACAATCTTTTGACTCCATTCTCCTTTTGACGTTCTAGGGCTTCTCGACCGATAAAATCGATGTTCTTCTGGAAAGGTAAAGAAAAAACCCAGAATTTTCATTTCAGATGAGTAAGTTCTTTTTCAGAGCCAGCTGGAGATAACGAGAAAGTAGTGAGGTCCCTCAGTAGGCTCAGTGAGTACGTACATTTACAGTAGCCATAATTTCCCTTTTAAGAGGGGTGGCAGAGTCATAGCACACATTCAAGAGAAGCTAAACTACCTCAATCATATGCTTTAGCTCGTTGGGTAATAAGGGCCACCACAACATCTCCCAACACCATGTGTTGGTCACCTACTAAGTAATCGGGCAAGCATCTTTTGCTATGGGCTCCGACAGCTGCAGCTGGTTTACTCTCATGGCTGCATCTCCTGGTAACCTCCCATACAACCACCCGGCCGAGTTTACTATGCTAGAAGTGAGAGATCCCTTAGGCCCACATTATCATTTTGTATATCATTATGTGTGTTATGTCAATGAACAGATTGACTCTACATGAGTTTGGGTTTTGATAATGAGTATAAATTCTAATACCATAGCACCTATATAAAATATTCCTAGAGTACTTCCATAATACCTTCTCTCACCAGGCTCTGCAGGGTGGCGACACCCAAATCAAGAAAAATGCATAAAATATAAAACTTGCCTCCTTATCTACCTATGGAAATCACTCACAATCACAGTTATTCACGTCACAGAGAGATTGCAAGATCAAGACAGAGCCAAGCCAGAGCCAGTGCTAATCTCCAGAGCTAAGCCTCTAATTTTCCCTTGCTTTTCCTGGCCACTTCATGCGGTATTTATTTTGCTTGAGGATTGTCAGGGAAGTTCTATATAATACTGGTGAAATACATTGTTTTAGCAGCCTCTAATCTCTTAAATATCAAATATACCTGCATTACATCCCAATGATTTATAAGAAAAATAATATGACTATGAACTTACATGTAATTTAACACGAAAACCTCTCCCACATTCAAGAGGTGTTGTAGTGGAGTCCAAATCTTGCCCCCAGAAAGCATAAAATTTCTCTATCCTCAAAGAACGCATTGCATAGTAGCCAGCATGGAGCATCTTATACTTCTTTCCAACAGACACCAAATTATTGTACACATGGAGAGCATACTGAAAATATGAATATGCTTTTATTATCATGATATCATATCTAGCTGGGGACTGTGGTAGCACAAAGGGTTTTGCGCTCACCTCGCAAAGTGACAACCTTGTGTTCAAACCCACTGCTGGGTGTTAAGAAGGGCATCAAGTCTTATTTCCTTGGCTCCAACCTGTCTAAGTACACCCCTATTCGAATGGGTAATATTAGTGACACTTAATACAGCAAACATGAAACCATATCCTGTGGAAGCTTAGGAGGGACTACTTAGGCCCTTTGCTTCCTTATCCCTTACAATACCAGCTCTATGGCTAGGAAAAAATTACAGGGAGGATTGTTTGTTAGCTATTTTATGTCACTAATTATCACTGTTCAAATGGGTGCAGACAAAGACAGGAGGAAGATGTGGAATTAAGGTTGGGTATTCTTCCTGACACCCAGCAGTGTCCTCACACCAGTTTGTAACTTCCCAAGTAGAGTACTCTAACCATTATGCTACCGTGGTTCCTCTTGTTGTGCAAGGAATATAGGTGCAGAATTGTCTCCCTCTTCAGTAGGGAAACAAATTCTTATGTATAAAACAAGAGAACAGTAAACAGTCGTCCTGAGTTGTATAAAAGTACGAAATATTGCAGTGTTTACATTAAAAAAACCATTAGATCTAGAAAAATAGATGTCTATGTTCTAAGGTGAAACAGTAGAAGCATACAGTTGCACTAACGTTACTCTATATTAAAAGTGTTGATGTTAAACTATAATGTAAACAGTTCACCAAATACAAACAAAAATGTTACTAGATAAAAGTTTAAAAACATAATCTATTAGTGCTTGGGGTATTCATTAAATAATTATCAAGTGGAACTATCATCTGAGTGACGTTCACAAAGGCAATAAAACATTACAATAATGATCTAACCTCATTAGGGATATAAAGAACCCAACCAAGCTCTCCCGTATGAGTCAGATTCATGGCACGAATACCATTAGCAAGGCCGACATCGATTTCCTTAAAAGAGAAGAAAGGGAAGGCTTTTGACGAGAGATCCAGATCGGTCAATTCTGATAAGACACTTCGGGCAAGAGGACCTGCAAAAAAAAGAAGATAAGGCATAAAATATTAATATTATTAAAGACCACTAACAAAGGAGAACATGCACACATACAATAGCCATCATCCCTCTTGCAAGAGGGTGGCTGACTCACAGAACACATTCACCAGAAGCAAATATACCCCAATCACTCCTCTTAGCTCTTTAGGGAATAAACGAGGGTTGCGACAGTCAACACCCAAACCCTGCTTGGGTCACCCACAGGGTAAGTGGCCAATGAGTCAGTGGTAAAAATCGTTTCAGCAACTATTGAGATTTGAAATAAGTGAAAAAAATATTCTATTTTGCAATGGGTGACAATAACGATGCTGAAAATATCTGAAACAGGTATTATGAAGTAACATGGAAAAGAAAATTGCTAAATTAAGTGAAAATGGATTAGTCTTCTCTGATAACAGGTGACACAGCACTTGGATATGGAAAACAAGAGTTTACATATTAAATAAAAGGGAAACATGAAAAGGATCTGTGTTTGCCTTCGACCGTAGGAAGTACAAATGATTTAAGATTACAGTAATAATGATTCTGTAAACCAAATGGGTATGCAGCAGGTAGTTGGCATAGTAATAATCCTTTGTTGTGTTTTCTATCTTTTGAATAATATGTCATTATTTTTAATGACCTTTCCCACTGTCATCACTTCCCTAGTGTTCTGATCTTTTATTGTTTTATGAAGGAATTTAAGTTTAAAGATGCTGTGTCTTTTAGATACTCACCCATGAGGCATATGGCAGTGTACATGGATGTAATATCACTCATAACAACCGATCCATCCGATGGTAGGTTTCTCTTGAGCCAAGTACCACATCTAGTTTGTTGTATGCTTGGTGAAATCATCATATAACTGAAAAAAAAGCAAGTAAATGGAGCTATAAGTAGACAAACACATGAGTAAAAATACATGTACAGTATAGCAAATATTTTTTAATTTAATATTGCTTTCTCTTATTAGTCAATAGGGTGGCAATAACTAGAGTAAGAACACATCAAAACTAGTTATTGTTGTTGTTTGAAGTTTTATGTGTCGCTATTAATCAAGAATCAAATGGGGGTGGACACAGACAAGATGAAGTTGGGGAATTAAAGCTGGGTGCAATTCCTAATCCTCCACAGTGGGATCCATTATGGGTCTGTCACTTCCTGAGTCGTGCTTTAACCATTGCTCTAAAGTATAGTAATATAAATAATAGTCCCTTTCATCTTTTTAATAACAAACATGTGCTTGCAATCATGCTTGTGCACACCATATATAGGATTGTGAATTAGCTTATGCCAACATCACAATACCAGAACTAGATCTATGGCTTCCAAAGTTTACCAGCATCCAATAATGAGGGATTATTGCTGCTCATTAATGCTTATCACACAAGGTACAGTTAAGTACATCACAGTAATCTAGGCATAATTTAATGTTTACAGGAGCTTGGGAATAGATCATACACAAAGTATTAACTCTTTCTATATAAATACAGCTTATTAAAATACAGTATACAAATTTTGACTTGGCAGGGCGTGGTGGAACCAACTGATAGCATATAATGAGGGATGTTTCTATATATAATGCATACATGTATACTTACTGATTAGGTGCAATTCGTGCTAGAGAACAGTCATTTTCGTATCCTCCGAGAGAGTTTTGCATACCTGTGTGTATGATACCACCTACAGGTATATCCACATCGTTACTACACAAATACTGTAATGCTTGCACGACTTCGTTTCCTTTGGACTGAAAAATGTAATAAATAATCAAACATCATAATTTATGTAACATTCAAAGCATTTAAAAATTTCTTAAGTTATGTGGACTTCTAAAGTGAGGACCATGGTAGTGCAGTGGTTAGAGCACTCGACTTGGGAGGTCACTGATCCATAATCAAGCCTGCCACACAGTGTAACGTAGCGCATCCTGCCTTGATTCACCAGCTCCAATCTATCTGTTTCACCCCCATAAAGGGACAGGTCAGTGAAAGATTTGCTTCTCTAAAAGGGCCTGATCAGCGAAGGGCTGGCTTTTAGTTCTCTCTAGATTTTTTTTTTATGTTACAGAATATATGGGAAGGAGGAGGATGGGCAGAGAATTTATGGAAGGAGGATGGGTAGAGTTTGATGAAGTCCTGATGCCTCCCTTTTCAGCTTAGTAGTAAACAAACTGCTGGCTTCAGCTGGATATGGTATTATGCTGGGAATACATTATCATCTAGCTTCGAGTAATGGTAAGTCTAACTTTATCAGCCTTTCCTCATTACTGAGATTACGTATTTTTCTCACCAGCTTGTCACATATTTTTTATGCTGCTACATAATACTCAAGCACTGTACTGTTAAGTAAATAAAAAAATTCAATATACCTACCCATATATCAAACTTGGCAAATGAGGAGTAATCTAATATTGCAACCCGTTCTCTGCATGCAATGTATTCTTCACCAACCAGATTAAACCAATGGGGCTTGGTCCAGGTATTGGTTTCTGCCTTCCTAAAAGGTGCTGACTGTTTCTCTGCACTTACTGAAGACCAATCTTTAAATACAAAAAAATTTCATGCACTGAAGATATATATTGCCATAATAATTTGATGAGTATTGCTTACAACCAACCACATATGCCAAGAACCCAACATACACTCCCTGATAGCTCTGTGAGAGAGTTCAGGACCAGTAGTGACATTCCTAATAACTCATGGTTCTACAGCCATGCAGCTTAGGAACAACAATATAATTTGGTGGTGAGTAGACAGAGAATCTCCACATATAGCCATTACACATCTTAGGTGACTAAAAGTGACAGCCCTAGCGGTGCAGGAGAATGTTACCCAATGTGTCAGTGTCCACTCCCATTTGCAAGAGGACTAATAGCGACACAAAATGACAAAGAACATTTCCCAAGTTGTAAGAGTCAACATAAATATGGATATGTAGTGGCTGTCAATGGCATACGAGGCAAGGCTTGGTGGACTGGGTATAGGGTATTTTAAAGTCTTGGCACTTCAGTTCACATGCTACAGAAGTAATCACCTTTCCGATATCATTGGATGAAGGCATCTTGTTTCGATAAAAAAAAAAAGGAGCTTTGGAAACATAAGAATTACTCTTCTATAATCACCATCAGATTTGTCAATAGTATATCTATCAACATACAATGCCACAGTCTCCCTTGAAAGGAGGTCTGACTATAATCACAAATGAGCATACCATCTGAGGCAAGAAGTCCAAGTGAATCAAAGTAACTTGGTCGCTCATAGCCCATGACCTGACCAAACACGGCACCCGCAGCTTTGAGTTTGGGAAATATCGGAGACATCCGCAAGCACCTGCCAGTTGTAAAGTCAGCAAAAGGATATCCGATGCTATAATGGAGACCTGGAATTACAGAAACCACAAAAAATGTTCACAAAAATCATGATTTTTAACAATTTAAAAGTGCGGTGAGTTCTCGCTATTTTGCATGTCACAAGGCCCGACAACCAGCTGTGGCTGTTGGGTCTCACAGCAAAAGATCTTGCCCACTTACCCTCTGGATAACCCAAGCAAGATGGTAGGGATAATAGTAGCAATCCTTTATCCCAAGATGCTTAAAGGAGTGAAGGTATATCAGCTCCTGGTGAATGAATATTCTTTGATTCAGTCACCCCTAAAACTAGGAGGACAGCGGCCATTGTAAATGTATATGAAAGATATTTTCCAAGCAAAAATATGTTTTTCAATATGCATTAGCACTAATAAAATAAATTATATACACATATCTGAACAAACCAGGAACTTCTCTGACGCGATCCAAAAGAAATCGTCTGTTGTTATGCGCAGGCAGGAATCGGAGTATATCTAGGTCATAGGCGTCCATAGGAGGGGTGCCATTAACGATCCATTCCACGAGCATTTTGCCTATTCCACCAGCCGCATTGCTGCCCCCACTTCTAAGGCCAGCTACCACAAAATAGTTTGTAAGCTGTGGTACAAAAATTTCTTTGTAATTAAGTAATTTCTACTATAAAAGGAATATCGGATCTTGTAAAGAAGAGTAACCCAAAACTGTTCTAGGGTACCTATACAGTATTTACAAAGCAAGTCAATGAGGCTAACCATTTAGGGGTCATTTAACTTTACATGGGGTTCTTGGGAGTTACCCATCTTTAAAAGATCCATATATTAGCTTTCTTCATACATACACCCTTCTCCTACCCAACTCAAAAACATAGGAAGAAAATAAGGACAACAATAACAAAAATAAGATGCTTTTTAGCTAATGACAATCATAAGCTCACAGTAGATAAATATATCAAAAATGGTGAGCAAGATCAAGCCAATGTCAACACTAAAATTCAAAATCAGATCTACTTGTCATATGCAAATTGGTTCCCTTTATATGAGTCAAGTATTCATATAATATCATTTAGAAGGATATCTTTTATATACAGAAAAAAAATTTGAGACACTATATATTAGAAAATTATCCAGATCTTAGTCTTTGTTACTTTACAGCCACATAAAACCGACAATAAAATTTCGGTAATGTGTGACATTAAATTTCATATCATAAGACGTACAATGGCAGAATATCGCATATATATCTCATATACAGTGATATCTATAATAAATATGCAAAGTATATCCTGTATATAAACCTAGAGTATATCTAGTTTTAAGGCACATATAAGGCGTATGGCCTGAATATACACCTCAGATGTAACCATTTTTAAGGAAAAAATGAGAGGCATGTGCTGCATACATACTTTGGGTATAACCATTTTTATGGGACAGGTATGTCCACATTCATACCTCAGGTACATCCATTTTTACGGGATGTATGGTTATGTCCTTAATACACACCTCAGGTACAAGCCCAAGTATCCATCGGTTATCAGGCGAGAATGCACACGATGTATTATACAATCGGCCGAGCACAGCACTTTGCATTATAGGGACTCGCTGCAACATTTCTCGAAGAAGAACATTGAAGTGGTCCCAATCTTCAAATCGTTCTCTTTCGTGTAATCTGTCAGACCCTAATGAAAAGGAAAAAGAAATACCTGTGTGTGTGTATATATATATATATATATATATATATATATATATATATATATATATATATATATATATATATATATATATATATATATATATATATATATATATATATATATATATATATATATATATATATATATATATATATATATATATATATATATATTATATATACTCTATATACATATATACATGATAGGTTCTATCAACTGTACCACCGAAGGTGTTTAAAGAAAAGAAACCTCGCTGCTAACTGCTTGAGCTTGGGAATGAACACAATATACTGAAAGACTATGTTTATATTACTCTCTCTTCCCAAAGCTACTCACAGTCTGCTCTCGAATTTGATACACATCCCTGCTATTTGACAACTACAAACATCAAATATATGCATTATCATATGGAAAAAACATGAAACATACTTCTGCCACTAGCGGAGATTCAAACCAAGTTCTTAAATTGTGCAGTTACAAATGCAGCCATTTTCCTTGTTTCTAAGATAAGGAATCATGTTTAAAAATCCAACAACAAAATGATATTCAAAATTTTAATGAAATTTTGTTCTTGTTAAAATCTGGCCACCTTAATTTGCTTCAATAGGACATGGCATCATGATTCAAATTTGAGAATTCTATAAATCTTATATGACCTAGATTAGTTTGAGCCTACTGTGGAACATTAGGAGGGGCATCTTGTCTTACTTCCCTAGCTCCAATCTCTGAGTCCACCCCTATTCATAGGGGCATTATAAAACATATATATTCCTGCACAATATATGTTTTGAATCAGTGACCGTGAATGCATTTAATTCAGGTTAATGACAGCTCAAATATTAAAATCAACTAGATAAAAGTACATACCAGGAAAATTATTGTGTTCAAATGAAGACTTAGCCCACTTCTCAAAACCACCGGCCAAGAATCCCCCGTTAAACTCTCTAATGTAAATATTCCCATCAGGGTCTCGAACAGCTGTGAAAGAAATAATAGAAAATCGGTAAAGTTCCATGATGCATCCAGCCTCAATACCCCAGCTCCGACCTGTGTGTGTCCACACCCATTCGAATGGGGATTAATAGTGATACAAAAAAAAGACAACAACAACAGCACAGTTTCATACTTTCATATGAAATACAAATTTAAAAATGTTTAAAATACACGCTAAATTATCCAAAATAATTATTCTTTGAGATGAATGAATATTTTTAAAAATTCACAATATATGAATATACATACAGTACAGGATGTTCAAACACATTACAAGAAAATACAGAAATTAATTATTGCTGGTGTTGTAGAAAGTATATAATAGAGATATAATAATCACTCCAACGTTAGATATTAAGGTCTAACACTATAGTGCTGTGTTGTACATATTACTAATTTTACCAATTCATAAGCACTTCGAGAGATAAGGTTTGTTTAGATTAATCAATTACAATTACAAAAGACTGCTACATTTGGCAAAACGTGTAAAGCTGACCTGGCATAGATAGATCCATCCCATCGATGGGAAATGTGTACAAGAAATAATGTTCTGCTGGATGAACAGGCACTTTGACGTGGGGTTCTGACATCTGACCAATTTTTCTAGCCCACATACCCCCGGTATTCACAACATAATCACACTCAATAATGCCTTTGGTAGTTTCAACAGCGACTGCACAGGAATCATGGACAATGATGCGAGTAATTGGGCAATCCTCTACTACTTGACCACCTTTAAAATAAGAAAACAATAATAAAAAAAAAGACAAAGACGATTTTAATATGGTTTATTAATATAATCATAGCAACATGTACTTAGACAACAGAGTTTTTATCTTATCTCTTGTATTCCCCTCAATGCCCTTAAATGTTAAAGCCTCTCCTGGACATATATGTACACAAAATATGCATATAAAGGGAGAAGGAGAGAAGGAGATAGGAGAGAAAGAGAGGCGAAGAGAAGAGCAAGAATATGAGTACAACATACAAAAATAAGTTAGATGAGCAATGCAAATCTATAAGACCACGAAGGATAACTTGCCATATATAGGATAAAGTAAAACAGATACATTACATAGTAACTGACTGAATAACTTACCCTTTTCTCTTGCTAATTTTAAGAGAGTATATCCTAATTTATGTGGATCACATACTCCATCCTGGGGTACCCAGAATGCCCCAACAAGGTCAGACGTATCTAGAATTTCACACTTCTTAGAGATGTCCTTAGCTTTTAATATATAGCATTCTGTTCCTCTAGCCCTGAAAAGAAACATCACTATTAAGATAAATCTGAGAATACAAAAAGTTTTTCAATTACAATAAAATAAAATAGGAAAATATAAAGTTTTGAGAGTTAACAATATAGAGTGTGACTGCTTTAATGTTTTCTCTAGTAGTGGATTTCCATGAAAATGATAAAAAGATAATAAATCTTTAGATGTCTTTAAACCATTAATACAGAAATTCGGGTCTTGTATAAAAGAGTAACTACAGAGTACTCTAGGGTTATTCATACTCCCAAGGCATGTCATATATCCTAACCTAACCATTTATGGGGTTACTTAACTTTACATGGGGTTCTGGATGTTAGAGATCTTTTCATATTAGTAAATTACATGCATGATAAAAAAAAATTTTGAAAGGCACATAAAAGGAGCTAAGACAATAAGAAATATTTGCAGTACAACGTAGGAGCAAAGTCAAAAAGAAACATTTCCAGTACAATGTGCATAATGAAACAGGCCTGTAAAATAACAAAGTGATGTAACATCAAAGCAAGGTGGCGACAACTGTAAAAAAAATTGTGAAAAGCAGATGATTGACCCGCTGATTCAAAAGGAATCCACAAAAATTACCCCCACTGACCTCAGGGTTAAGTAACGGGAACATGGCGTCAAAGGTACATGTCCAAATTTGGGCACGTGCACATGTGTGAATGAATCTACAACAACTCTCCCTTTCTGTAGAAATCAGAGTTTTATCTATTTCTCAATCTATCTAGGGAGATAGATGGATAGAAAGACAGACAAATACATACATACAAAGATAGATAGATACATACATAAATAAGATAGATAGAGGTAATAAAAAAATATATTCACAAAGACTTACTCTGCAATAGCTTTCATCTTCCGAAAAAGGGTCAATCTATCTCTAGTTCGAGCTACATGAAGCGAACCGCACTGCTTCCAACCAGTGTCATAACCAGCCTCAGACAAATTCTGGACGAGCTCTTTGGAAGATCGCAGAATGTTCATTTCTGGCTTACTTAGCTTCACCCCACCGAGGTAACCTGAGCCTCTCCAGGACGATGGTCCACCAATTCTGTAAAAGTTTATTTGGTTCTTTAAGTCAAAGATAAACTAAAAAGTACAAATGATCATGAGCACAAATTTGACATCAATTTAAAGTAATTGAGCAATTTTAGAACAAATGGTTCACCAAGTCTTTGCTATTCCATAAATATCCAGTCTCTACATTTTATGTGTCAGTATTAATCCCCATTATGGGCATGAACACAGGCAGAGTGTGACTGGGGAATTATGGCTGGACGCCCATACTAATGCCCCATCGTGACCTCCATTGCAGGGCTATCAACTCCTGAGTTGAATATTCTAACGACTCGGGTATCGTGGTCCCCACTGATTCACTCCATAAATACCAGCTGTTCCAGTATATTGCAAACCACAACTTTCTAAAAATATGTGGTTAACAGGAAACCACTGTAGTGCAGTGGTTAAAATACTAGACTCGGGAAGTGACAGACTGTGATCAAGTTCACTGTGGGGCGTTAAGAAGGGCATCCAGTCTTGATTCCTCAACTCCAATCTGCATGAATCCACTCCCCACTTGAAAGGCGATGAATAGTAACATATAAATCTAAAATACTATGCATTTTTAATTTTACCTTCCTTGATCTACCATGACTGCATCTCCGCCCCATCCCATAGAAGCTAGGTGATAAAGTACAGAGGTGCCGACCATTCCTCCACCGCATATAACTACTTTGGCCTTCTTAGGAGGAGATTCGTCTAAGGGTATTGATTCCGACAGGTGAGGTCCTATGAATAAAAAAGACTTTAAATAGATGAATATTGCATTTATTATTTTTATTATTATGAGTCAAGCTACAAGCCCAGCTGGAATTTCACCAAAGACTATGAAACAGATGGCTCCCAGCAGGGGAAGCAACTTGCTGAGGAAAAGGAAAACGAGGAGATAAAATAATATATAATAATATAAAATAGCAAAACTCAGTGTTAATAAAATTTTTCCATGATAAGTTATATGAAGAAGGATCTGATTTTCTTAGAAAGTGGCTACAAATAAGAAAAATTCTACTTAAGAAAACGCTTATGACATTTTAGCTTAATATGTCCTGTACTTATTCTTGAAGCAAAATCGGTCAAATAATTTGTATAGGAATGTCCTACACATAAGAAATATTCCTAGGGTTTATAATTATTGGAGATTCCATGCAAAAAACACATTCATTAAATTAGCCACAGAGAAGTCCTACATACAGGGCAAAAGTCCATGAAGTAAAAAGTTTATGACATTTTCATTAGAAAGGTAACAAACTAAAGATTCCATGTTAAATGAAGGTGCATAAAATATATTCTAAAATGATTCAACAATAAAAAAAAATTGAATGTAAAATATGTAAAAATTGTTCATGAAATGTTTCCTTGAAGTATTCTGGAATACTGATAGCTACTTAGTGATCTTTCACTCACCTTGTTCATGATCATGGTAAAGGTATTCATGTGGCGAATACCACGAACCTTGAAGAATATCGGTGGAATACAGTGCTCTTGAGTCAATGCTACAATGAAAAATATTCAGGTGCAAAAATTTACTGCTACTCAATCTAACTCTGCGCATCATTTTTGTTCGTCTTCACCAGACTCCTGTAACAAATTCTTTATGAGGAATGGAATATTATAATAGCATACAGTATTGTACATGAAATCAATTCTATTTAAATAAGATACCAGAAGAGTCATAAAGTTAGAGGACTGCAATTTGCAGTGGTTAGAGCACTCAACTCAGAAAATGACAAACCCATGTTCGGGCCCACCTTGGGTCATTAGAAAGGGCGCCAAACCATAATTCCCCAGTTTCGACCTGTCTGTGCTCACTCCCAGAATGGGGATTAATATTTTTTTATGATTGTGACCCCAGGACGGGCATGACATAAACTGTAAAAAATAATAACCGCGTTCCCTCTGAAGTGCATTCCAAAGAAACCCTTGCCCCCAAACCTATGGCTGGTAAAAGAACCTTTTTTTATAGTGCCAAAATAAAACCCCAAAGTTTTCCAACTATCAACCAGTGCCTACTACAATACTGGTTAGCCGAGTGTCATTTAGTATACTGCGGAATACGCTACATAATTTAATTGTCCTCAAGTGACAGTCAACTCTCACTACTCACTCAGCTTCCTGAGATACGGCCAATTGCTACTTAGATTGCCCCAGAGATAATTGCCCCTAACTCTTAATGCAAAATGCGGACACTTGCCCCTTGATAAAATCAAAGTAAAATATATCATACAATTAAGAAATAATGAACGAAAAGTTCAGTGCGCACAGGTCATTTGTTCATACTTGGTAAGCTAGGTTAGGTAAAGTTTAGGGCAATTGTCCTACTCACCGTCAAACTATTTAAATGATATTCTAATTTGTAACTTTGTATGTACATACTTCAAAGGCCCTAAACTTTGATTATTTATTTCTGCAGAAGCAAATAAACAATTAAAAATAAAAACACTCGAAGCAACAAAGAAACCAATGAGTTATTGTTTTTGCGCTGCCAAAGCAGTTATAATGGTATATATAAATACGGTAATAATGATATAGTTCTGATTATTAATGAGAGAAATTGTCGAATATATAAATCTATAATGACAGTATTTATAAGTCTCAAATATCCTGATTTTAATTTTTATACGATTTTTTTTTTTACCTCTGATAAATATGTAAACAAGGATGGAAATATGATGACAGAACTAGAAATAACGAAGTCGAGTGAAATAAAAATTCTTGTTGTAGTAGGGTTAGTTGTATGGATTACATTTACAATTGTTTTTAATCTTAAATTTACTTTATATATAATTTACAAATACTTATATTAAATTTTTAAACAATATGGAAACGATTATCAATAAAACATTACATACAGCGTTTAGTTCAGTCAAGAGTTCATGATTTCTAGAAATTTAAGTGTTTTATTATAATTTAGGAATTCCTTTGTTTTCTACGTAAATCATATATAAGTAAATACTCAAGCAGCATTAGACCAAACAGGCCAGGAAATTTAGTAATTACCTAATCATAGTTACCTAATTCTGCCTGCGGATAAAAGCCCTATGCTCTTAACTCCCCGTCTCCTGGTCTCTTCCATTTTTATAATCAATTATACTCATTATATTTGTCCTGAAAACTATGAATTGAGTTAGCATTAACTACTTCCTCGCTTAGCAAATTCCAATCATCAACAGTTCTTACACTAAAAAAGTATTTTCTTATATGCAGCAAAGAAGATTTCTTATGAAGCTCTT
Source organism: Halocaridina rubra (assembly GCA_037179515.1). Taxonomy (NCBI): domain Eukaryota; kingdom Metazoa; phylum Arthropoda; class Malacostraca; order Decapoda; family Atyidae; genus Halocaridina; species Halocaridina rubra. Next base: position 50,657 of record JAXCGZ010015298.1, on the reverse strand, counting down.
CTTTTAGCTTCGAGTGGTTGTAAATCTATCTCCTTCAGCCTTTCTGCGTATCTGAGACTGATTATTCAATTATCACAAGTCAGTCCAGTTATCCACATTGCGAATAATTATATACTACGAAAAAACTAATAAGACTTCTGCCAATTGGAAACAGGTTCCGAGGACATATTACAGAACATGGCAAAAAATATCGATTTTCAGCCATTAAAATATTTAGCCATGTTGTTACGTAACTAAGAACACTTAACAATAATTATTTACTAGAATAAATAATTGGAAATAAAACCTATACTGTTCCTATAGCGACCTGCATACCTTAGATAAAAATGGCTCTGGAAATTAGTTTGTAAAATATTCAGCATTATGGTTAGGCACGAAGTTAAGGGTTCCCACCTCCCAGGGACATCACTTTGAGCATATTCAGAGTTTGAATGCCAAATTACAGACTCATGATTTTCCTCTTGGTACTCAGACGTACGATGGTGATGATGATGATGATGTTATGGAGATCGTCTTTACCTCTTGACGGTGAAATTTAATGTGTTTCTCTTAATCCGCACGGTAAATAAAGACAGCTATAAATTATATATATATATATATATATATATATATATATATATATATATATATATATATATATATATATATATATATATATATATATATATCAACTCTTCTTTTTTTTCCTCTTCTTCTTCTTGTGATGAAATGGGCATAAACAACAATTATAATCATCGCGCAGATAATAGCTGTTCGCTAATGGAAAGTATGCTATTTAGCGAAAAGGTTTTTTATCGTCTTCAGTTTAAGCACTGGTGTGACTTATAAGTATATTGTATACATTATTTCTTATGCTTTATTCATTTATTTTTAGTAGCAGGGATAAGTATATGTTAAAAAAAATAAGCTGTGTTAGAGCATTTAATGTGTGTCGGAAATTACTCGCTGAATTTGTAAATATTAATTTGGGAAAAAAGATCTTGAGTCGTCGTCTATATTTTTGTATCATTATCCTGCAATTCGGAGGCGCTAACAATGGTGATCCCTTCAATGGGCTTAAGAGAGGCTAGTAGGGTGGCCACAATAGTTATAGAAGTGTGGCAAAGGGTATCAGATTATCCTGTCCAAGCTCGGCCATCCCTGTCAGTTTTTTCGCTGCAAAATATGAATAATTAAATGATAGAGGAATTTAAAGTCTCCTCTGATTTATTATTCTTAGTCGTTCCACAACCCTGTTTTAATACATGCGAGCGAAAAGATTTAAAAAATATGGTGGATTATAATCAAAGAGAGGAATTTCGAATGCTTTATTTGTGAATTTAATACTGTGGATATTTGAGAATTCTAGTTGGCCTAAGAGCACCTCACAAGATGTTTCTCCTCTTCAGATGTAAATTGAAGTTGAAGGAATTTTTAAATTCAACGTTGACAGACATCCTCGTCCGAGCCATCGGGGCATTGAATGACTCCATCACATCTTTGCTCGGGGGTTATGCACTGGTGCGAAGAACAACGAAACTGGTCTTGATTGCAGTCGTCTGAAACGGAGGTAAATATATTTAGCATCCCTGATTTTTATTTTTAACTTCATATAATGGAGATGAAAAACAACACTTTTTTTTTAATGTATTTTACATGTAAGAGTTACACTAATCATTCATATAATGTCAACTTAAAACCAATGTTCTCACGACTATAAAGCAAAATAAGAAAAAAACCCTGACATTTTTCACAGAGTAATGGGTGTTCATCTTCTCCTGTGAGACAGTCAACCTGAGTGTCACAGATTTTTGTCCTTCTTACACATCGCAGTGGCAATTCGTGGCAGAGAAATTCATCTGGCGCACAACATCCTACTTCCTGTTCCTCCTGGTCATCACAGTCTGGGTGTTTACACTGTCCATCAAAGCATATTATGGCTACTGATCCACAGTCTTCATTGCTGGAGCATCCGTCACCTACATCTTGGTAAGACAAAAACAGGAGCGCAATAAATTAATAGATTAAGCGAAGATATAAGGCTTTACGAATTTTAGTTTCACTTTTTGAACAATTATAATCTTGAGAAAGCAATCTAACAGCAGGAGAATATAGTCCAGTTGTAGCCTAGGATATTGTGATACTTACTTCTGCACAGTGGATTGGATTTGGAAAGTCGCTCCTCTGTGAAAAATATTTATATATTAATTACATAAACCTTTTTAAGCCAATGACATTGTTGCAATAGGATTTTGCTAATCATTGGAGAATGCAATGATAGTTTTATGACTTATCTTGTAAAGAGGGTGAGAAGCCTTATAGGGACTCAATGCATTATTGCATTATTAATTTGCTCACTATATAACAAAGAATGAAAACTTAACAGTCATATAAACATTTATAAAATAAATTACAGCAAAAATATTAAAAATCTTCTTTTGACAATCTACTGTTGCATTTTTTAGTAACAAACCTGCGTCAGTTAAGTGATTAGAGAGCTCCGGCAGTGGGATAATACAAGTATTGAACGTGCTTCTTGCAGGATATTGTTCAGAGTAATTAAACTTTTCAGCCACTGTGACATAGCAAACAGTATCATACTGTAATTCCATTTTGCTCCAGGGTCTGTTGCCATCTGATACATTACCTGTTATAATGTCTGAATAATGAGAATATGGATTAATGATACATAGCCATTAGTAGAAGTAGAACATTATAATTATTTTTCTACTTTGCTAAAGCGGGAGTACCATTACTTATCAGTACACAGTTAGATGTAATATGCATTCAGAATATTCTTGTTGAAAACTTTGATATATGTGTGTCAAATAATACTTACAGAGTACTGAATTAGTCATATGAGGTGATTCGAAGGGCAGAGGAAAATTGTAGACGTTATTGATCACTGACTCGAGCTGACGATAAATTTTGCAAATATCTCGTTCAGAAGGATCCACAGAGGAGTAAGACAAAAGGTCTGATGTGACACTTATGGAGATATTTTGCTCCTTCCTGCATAGAAATTAGTTGTAAATGTTTATATTTTCTCTGTGTTGTGGCATTAAGAATGAACTCTGATAGCTTCAAAGATTGATCATATACCAGTAGAGTGACTGTGCATAATTTTTTTTTTTTGGAGTGTGACACCAGGCCGGGTAAAACAAAAATAAAATAAAACTGCCCTGATCGGACCTGGGCACGAAAAAAACAAAGTAAATAAAAAGAGAGAAGGAGAATGCTGTGACTTGTCAGATGTGTAGTGATAACAAGAGATGTGTAACGAATATCCAAGAATATTCGCTGTGGATGTAGGCACAGAAAAAGAATGATATATGTAGCAGCAAAGTAGCTGCGAGTGTCGGTCCAACGGCAGTAGATCCTTTCCCACTTACCTGTGGATGGCCTAAGCCGTGTATTGGGGGGGGGGGGAATTATGTCGGCCTTTATTCTCAAGGAGCTAGGAGGAGTGATCGAGGCATATTGGCGTCTGAGGAATATGTGTGCTCTGACTAGGAAACTTCCTTACAAAGGAGATTGCAGCCAATTGTAAATGCTTTATATATTTATGAGTGTGACACCGGAACAGGCACGAAAATTGCCCTCATCAGGTCAGGCCACGAATAAAAAGTAGAAGGTTAAGGATGAGGCGGAAATTATGGAATACAGTACTACGCAATAGGAAAAGAACAGTCTGAGAGAATAGTCGAAGTACTGAGGACCTAGAGGTATAGGAGGATTAGGCCCTGTGATAACGACAGAGCTGATTATTGAAGGAAGATATAGGTTATAAGAACTAGGAAAGACAGAGGGAGGAAGAGATTTCCAGAGATTGGAGGAGGAATATAGAAGTAGGATAAATCACAGTATTAGGCCATTTTCATGACTGCGGACAAAAGAATTTGTATACATCATTCTTTCTGTATTGTTAAAGCATAGAATATACGTGATACAGCAGTCTGTATAGATTGTCAAAGCAACAAGCTCGTACACAAAGAAAAATTCATTTCCCTAACACAGAAATCAATTCCCCTCCCTAAATACATTACATAAAATCATGAGTTAAAATCACTGAATGCACACTTTATTTTTAACTGACTTCTCACCTCAGGACGATGGCGTCCCAAATAGCAGTGACCGATGATGAATAGGTCTTGGGAGAGTCCTGCACGTATTCAGAGTCTAGAATGAACGTCAAGGACCATCCATCTCGAAGGTTAGCTTTCCAAATTTGATTTTAAAAATTATTAGTACGTGAAAGTTTAATGACATTGATCATTAAAATGATATAAAAATAATTTCTCAAGTTTCCCTACTTTAGTCAACAGAAATGTTCAAAGCTTAACGCTTTGATTTTCGTCGATTCCACCAAAAATGTATAAAACTTTTAAAGGTTATTTTAACTATTTCTGTAAAGTTAAGAGTTGTGTTTTATCAGAGAGAGAGAGAGAGAGAGAGAGAGAGAGAGAGAGAGAGAGAGGAGAGAGAGAGAGAGAGAGAGACTTCGCTCTTCACAAACCGATGGAAATTGTTACTATTTATTTTCATCTGAGAAGGCTCATGACGAAGTAAGGTAACTTAGAACTTAAAAGATTTAACCTCGTCAGGTGCTGAAAATTCAATTACTTACTGTTCATTTTAGCTGTAGAGGCTGATGACGAAATAAGGGAACTAGATCCTGGAAGATTAGCGCTTGTTTGTGGTGATGAAAAAATCTCCAGTTGGTTCTCAGTGGTTTGCCATTCCGTCGACGCGTTTTCAGTGTTGATGTAAAGACCTGATGAATTTCAAAGATTATGTACAGCGTGTTGTAATTATTATCTTGCTTTCATATTTTATTTTTTTAATATTTCTTATTAGGTTGAGCCGTTTTGATTATTAATTTTTATAGAATGAGTTATTATTATTATTATTATTATTATTATTATTATTATTATTATTATTATCTTTTTGAACACATCTATGGTTATCTAAATAACAGTAACTTCGTTGCATTAATTATAAAAGCTATGGGCACAAACAGGTTGGAGTTGGGGAATAATTTCTGAATTCCCTTCATAACGCCCTACAGTGGGCTCAAACCGGATTTTTCATCTCCCCCAAGTCGAATACACAAATCAATGGGCTTATAATTATAACTTTAGCAGAGGTAATTCAAGTTATTCATCTTTAATTACTCAATGTTAAGATAATTATATATCCTAATTAACCCTATGTTAATTGGTAATTACTTTGTGTTAAATTGTTTCTTAATATACCGTAGACTAATTTAGGGTAGAATCAGGTTCTTGGCTATTTTTATTTAATTTTTATTAATTTTTGCTTAAATGCTCATTTTTTCCAGATATAAATCTATGAAAAATGGTCGTTTTAATCAATTTATCAATTTCATTACGTATTAGCTTCCTGTATTATGTATTCCTCTGTAGGTCTCATTTAGGTAAGTTGAATCGCGTTATATACTTGTATCTCGTGATAAGAAAAATACCTATCGATGGATTAGTTGAGGAATTTCCTCTGGCGGGTGATTCGCTGGTTTGGATGAGCGGCGCTGGTTCTGTCCGTTTTGAAGAGAAATCCTCTGAAAGAAATGTCAAACAGTGTAAACCTAGGATACCATATTGTTAGTTAGCTAGACACACACAAATGGATTTCAGAACTGCGTCAGATTCGTTTATGAAATCCATTTGTGTGTGTCTAGCTAACTAACAATATGGTATCCTAGGTTTACACTGTTTAAGAAATCGGGCCTAAGTTATATGAAGTTTGATATAAAAAGTAGATACTGTGATCTCATTTATTTAATAGTTTATTTCAGTAATTATCATATATTTTACAGTATATCTTTCAAAAGAATATTTATATGGTTTCTTCAGATAATGTTAAATGTATATCATAAGGACTAAGAAACTACTTTATAACATGTGTTAAATGCTAAAAAGAAAGACAGTTTAAAACAGGGATTTTAATGTCATTAGTCTATGTAATCATTAGTTTTTTAATAGAAGTCTTTAAAGATTACATATTTGTATATCTTCTGTTTTGTCAGACCAGAACTTGCCAAAAAATAAAAATTCCTTACCTCTGTATCCACATTCAGATTACGGTGTTAAAACGAATTAAAAAAAAAAAACAACCTCAAAAGCAAAAAATGTGAAGCCATTCTCATGCACCGTAGTTAAAGTTAGTACTTACCATTGGAGATAATGAGTTACTTACCCCGTCGTAAAACAAAACAAAATAAGAAAATAAAAAGTGAGTACACCTTGAATGCTTGTTTTTTCTTTTAAATCTCCTGACCCTTGGTGTCAGCTGGTCTCCTTTTCCCGCCATTACGCTAGAATATTACTTTCATTTTTTATAGGATCATATATTGGATTAGAACTGAAAATATAAGGACGATATATTTCACACGTAGATAAGCATAGTCTTTTACCTTGATATATATATATATATTTTTCGTTTTTAAGCAGGGTTCATAAAATGCAGCAGTTTCATTTGCACCGAAAAATGCGTATAACTTTAAAATTTCACATAGTGTGCATATATTTGTATGTGATTACCTAATTGTGATTACGGGAAAGAGCCCAAAGCTCGTATCTTCCCGTCTCCTGATCGGTTCCATTTTGTACGTAGTGATATTTATCATACTTGTCCTTAAAACTATGGACTGAGTTAGCATTTACAACCTCCTCGCTTAGCGAATTCCATTTATCAACTACTCGTAGTCTCGTACGCTAAAAAAGTATTTCCTTTCATCCTGCAAAGAAGTTTTCTTACGAAGCCTCAGATTATGACCTCTAGTTCTAGAGCCAGTCATATCAAAATATCGATCCCTATCCACTCTTTCATAACCATGAAGGAATTTAAAGACTGTAAAATGTATGTATGTACATATGTATGTAAAATGCGTTTAACTTTAAAATTTCACATTGGGTAAGGTGATGCTTAATGGTGTGTGTGTGTGTGTGTGTGTGTGTGTATATATATATATATATATATATATATATATATATATATATATATATATATATATATATATATATATATATATATATATATATATATATATATATATATATATATATATATATATATATATATATATATATGTCGTATGACTTCCGTCATGCTGAAGCCAGTCCGTCATGCTGAAGCCAGTCCGTCATGCTGAAGCCAGAATCTGAAACTTGTAACAAATCTTGAGGGGTAACGGTTAGTCGAGGCCACGGATATTTTATTACATGCCCTCACTTTTATTGAGTTTTGGGTGCCGACCATGTGTTCCCTTGGGACCACCAAGATTTATGGCTAGGCACCTGGAACTAACCGCTGGCGCCATGCACCCCCCCCCCAAGAGGCCTACAGGATAAGGGACCCAAGAGGCCTACAGGATAAGGGACCCTCGGTCCTCGAAAACACCACAAGTCGTGAAGAGAAACATGTGAGGTTAGAAGTCAAGGGTGAAATAGAATACTCTCCCAATTGTTTTCTGCGGTACAGCCAATGTTTGTAGAAAGTGTCAAGGAGATATATGACCGGACCCCTGAGACTTGGCATCCATCATGGAGTGCCTGAGGAGGGTTGGAAAGGCCAAGAAGTTAGCCATTTCCTAAACCGCACGAAACATAAACTTATGTTTCGTACGCAGGTACACGCCCAGGAGAGATGCCCAATAACTCCTCCCCGGAAGTAGGCGGGATTCCACTTTGAACCTGGCGTTGATTAGCTGGACTAGATCTCACTGATTTCATTGGAGAATTGGATGTTAAGCCACGCCCTGCCCCTGGGGGTATTTCAAGAGCCACCCGGGGCAGAGACAGTTAGTTAGAACTTTGCCAGGGGCACGAATAGATCATAGATTGTGATAGTCATAGGGTGGGGGCATTGAGGCGTCGAAGTTGTGTTGTACTCTAGAATAAATATAAGCAAAGGATTCACTGCGTGTCCATTCTTACCTTGTACCCGTCTGGTACTAATAATTATAAGTATATATACGTAGGAGGAAAATCCCTAGGTCAGTGGTGACGCTCGGTGGGATAATAATAAAAGCCCTACGTCATATATATATATATATATATATATATATATATATATATATATATATATATATATATATATATATATATATATATATATATATATATATATATATATATATATATATATATATATATATATATATATATATATATATATATATATATATATATATATAGTCGTGTGACTATTATTCCACTGAATGTCACCAAATGTCGTGGTGTAATCCCACTGAGTGTCACCAATGTCGTGGGATTACTATTTCACACGAGGGTTATCAATATGTTGTTTCTTTTGGTGAAAAACATCTTCTTTATATTGATTTATTTCTAGGTTACACTTATGGTCTCAGAGCTCCCGGTACTACAGTTCCTGTCACGAACGATTCCAGATACCCGCCCCCAAGGGGGAGGTTGGCTAAGATGTGGACGTTACGTCTTCTCCTGACAAGGCCCGATCTCTAACTGACTCTTTGTAGCTACTCATGGCGGTCGGTGGGGCATCATGGGCGTCACTGCCACCCGGCACATTTAGGCATCCCTGGAATGCCTTGTGAAGCTATAGGCATCATTAGTATGCCTTACGACAATATGAAGCAAAAAAAAAAAAAAGGCCCATAAATAAAACACAAAAAGAAGCGAAGATGTACCATATATTACGACTGGACTCCAGTACCCTCGTAATATATAGCACAACTTCGCTTCATTTTGTGTTTTATTTATGGGCCTTTTCTTTTTTGCGTCATATTGTGCTGTGATATAACAGTTTATTTCGGATATATATATATATATATATATATATATATATATATATATATATATATATATATATATATATATATACATATATATATATATATATATATATATATATATATATATATATATATATATATATATATATATATATATATATATATATATATATATATATATATATATATATATATATATATATATATATATATATATATATATATATATATATATATATATATATATATATATATATATATATATATATATATATATATATATATATATATATATATATATATATATTTATATATATATATATATATATATATATATATACATAATATATATACATATATATATATATATATATATATATATATATATATATATATATATATATATATATATATATATATATATATATATATATATATATATATATATATATATATATATATATATATGTATATATATATATATATATATATATATATATATATATATATATGTATATATATATATATATATATATATATATATATATATATATATATATATATATATATATATATATATATATATATATATATATATATATATATATATATATATATATATATATATATATGTATATATATATATATATATATATATATATATATATATATATATATATATATATATATATATATATATATATGTATATATATATATATATATATATATATATATATATATATATATATATATATATATATATATATATATATATATATATATATGTATATATATATATATATATATATATATATATATATATATATATATATATATATATATATATACACGCCCACACTATATATACAGAGAGAGCAAATTCTTCAAGCATAACCCTAGGGATTAGAGATTGATATGAATCACGTCCTTTATCGATGGGTGGGTTCCCTCCAATTGAGAAGTCAGCTGTCCTCTGTCTCCCAGATTTCATCTCTCTCTCTCTCTCTCTCTCTCTCTCTCTCTCTCTCTCTCTCTCTCCTCTCTCTCTCTCTCTCTCTCTCTCTCTCTCTCTCTCTCTCTCTCTTCATTTTAGCCTTTAATTGGGCGGAAAACAGGTATGTCGTCTCTGTTTGTCCATGATTTTCATAGAACTCGATTAAATGGGGCAGAAAGAAGGGATTAAGAATACCCTTTTCATATTTTCCTTCTACAAAGAGACAAGGTATACTAGATAATTCTGGTAGGAAAATACTACCAGGACTGTTGCAATTGGGTCTTAAAATATCCGAAGTTATTAATGGAGTGATAGTTAAAAGATTTATTTTGTGAGAAGAGATGCAAATGTATTAACACAGGGAAACAAATGGTAATGAATGTTTGCTCTGGATTTCCCATCTCCCTTACAAGAAAATGTACATACATATGCAATGGCCGCAATGCCCCTTGTAAAGAAATGGCCAAGTTAAAGCACATACATTCACCAGAAATTAGATATACCTCAGTCACTCCTATCAGTTCTCAATTTTATTTTAAATTGTGATGAAGTTTGGCTGGTACATTATCTGTGTAGGTACTCATAACTTCGTTTAAAAGCATGCAATTCGGTTAGTAATTAAGATATAGGTGGTGAGTACTGCAAGGTGAGTTTATGTAAGTAAACGCGGGTGAATAAACTTGGTCGAGAAATTCCTCAGCGGCATGCCCCGAGCGCGTTTGTTTGGTCACGTGATGTTGACGCGCCTCTAAGGCCTCAAGGACGTAGCTACTGCCAGGTGGTTGTTTGGGTCCCCTATCGATTTAGAGAGAATGGAAAGTTCAACTCGGGATGCTTTCCCCGCCCTTCTCGTGTGCATTTCAACCCCCCCCCCCTCGTTATTCGATTATATAGAGAGGAAACGTTTTAACCTCGAAATTGTATTTTGCAAATGAATGTTTGTGAATTTCAGATGTCATCCATATTTGTTTCTGAAGTCTATAAAATAAGATAAAATTGTGATCTATTAGGTTTTTAAAATGTATTCTTGCTTGAAGATTAAATTCTCTGAAAAATATGCATATCTTGGCTATAGAACTGTCAAGTTCTATAACATTAGGAGCAAAACAACCTTTCCATAAATATTTACAGTAACGTAATTCCGTAAATAAAAAAATACTATCTGGCTTACATAGTACCCATTAAATATAAAAGCCAAAAAATTTATTTTTTTAGTACGAGAGAGAGAGAGAGAGAGAGAGAGAGAGAGAGAGAGAGAGAGAGAGGAGAGAGAGAGAGAATCTGTCGAAATTTCCAACATTAGGTCACCTCGACCTGACTCCATCCTGTAAGATAGTTACTTGATGTTTGTTTAGCACAACTACATATTCATTTGTTTCACTTGGAATTCTTGTAGGCAGGCGGTAGATAAGGATATATTTACTCATATTTCTCTAGCATGTGTATTATGGAGAAGTTTTTTCAAAATCATCTGTCATGCGATTACCAGTTGTGAATACAGGAAAGCATGTGACTCTCCCCCAGCAGATCTCCGATTCACTGATTCACTTCGACTTGCATTTGTTGTTATTGTTGTTGGTAGTGATTAAACAACGTATCTCGTACATTCGTATACGATTTCAGCACAAACGGCATAGCAAAGTGACCACAAAATGAAAAATAAATGTTTTCGTTGGCTAAAATACAAAAAGAATTCGCTCTTGCAATCTGCATCTATATACAGCACAAGTTTCGATTTGAAAATAAGACTATTATACAGACAAATGATAATAGCTGTTTTGTATTATTTTGACAATAGAAGAAGAAATACTAAAAGTTTTCTCAAATTAATCAAAACAAACAAATTATCGTCCTTAAGGGGGACGAACGCGGTTCGACAGACAAGTGTTTGAAGTGATGTTCGAACTTGTGAACGGGGTATTTGGTTCGACAACGGAAGCATTCGTTCCATCGAATAAATATCTCTATAATTAAGTAGTTTTTGTATTTTTTATTTTTATTGTTTTTATGTTTTTGAGTCCTACACACACACACACGCACTGTTTACTGTTTGGCTAAAATCTATAGTAATTTTTTCTTGTGATTTCCAAGCTTTATTTAGAATAGTTGACTGTATAAACCGTTTAAAGCGTGAGCTAATCATAACAAATTTTGAACAATTGCACGCGAACACTAAACACTAAACATGTTATTGTGACATTTCAAAGATACTACAGTACCAGGCTGTACAGTCGCATCTGTTGTTCACGTTTGTCACAGGTGTTCAACTGTACCAAGGATAGGAAAATCCGGGGTGCAATTATTTTGTTTATATATTATTATTTCTTAATACAGGATATTATTATAAATAAATGAATATCCTCGTCTTACCTAATGTAATGCGTCCTTTTAGTACATAAAAGTTAACTGTTTATTATTAAGTATGGGGAGAACTTACCCTCTGGATGACCCAAGCAGGTTGGTGGTGGGGAATCGCGACAACCAATTATGTCCAAGGATCCAAAAGGAATGATCAATGTATATTAATTTCTGGTGAATCTGTGCTTTGACTTGGCCACCCCTGACAAAGGGTTTTGCGGCCATTGTGTGATTACCTAATTGTGATTACTTAATTGTGTTTACGGGAAAGAGCTCAAAGCTCGTATCTTCCCGTCTCCTGATCGGTTCCATTTTAGACTTAGTGATACTTATCATACCTGTCCTTAAAACTATGGATTGAGATAGCATTAACTACCTCCTCGCTTAGCCAATTCCAATTATCAACTACTCTTACACTGAAAAAGTATTTCCTTACATCCTGCAAAGAAGTTTTCTTACGAAGCTTCAAACTATGACCTCTAGTTCTAGAGCCAGCCATATCAAAATATCGATCCCTATCCACTCAATCATAACCATGAAGGAATTTAAAGACTGTCACCATATCCCCCCTCACTCTTCTAGCTTCGAGTGATGGTAAGTCTAATTCCCTCAGCCTCTCATCATAACTGAGATTGCGTATTTCTGGCACCAGTTTCGTGGCATGTCTTTGAACTTTTTCAAGCTTAGCTATGTGCTTTTTCAAGTGCGGATTCCAAAAGGGGGCGGCATATTCGAGTTTTGGCCTCACATATGTTACATAAATATTTCTGAACATTTCCTTGTCCATGTGCCTGAAGGCTACCCTTACATTTGATAAGAATGCATATGCTGCCCTTACTATGCCATTTATATGTATTTCTGGAGACAAATCTGCCAGTATGTTTACTTCTAGATCTCTCTCATTTTCTGTCTCTTGAAGTTGTACTCCAGCCACCGAGTAGTCAAGCTTGGGCCTTCTTGCACTTGTACCCATTCTCATTACCTTACATTTTGAAGTATTGAATTTCATTTGCCACTTTTCTGACCACTCATGCAGATTATTTAGATCCTCCTGAAGTTCTCTACCATTGTTCTCGTTTTTTACTTTCTTCACAATCTTTGCATCATCTGCAAACATATTCATGTGATTATCTAATTGTGTTTACGGGAAAGAGCCCAAAGCTCGTATCTTCCCGTCTCCTGATCGGTTCCATTTTATACTTAGTGATACTTATCATACCTGTCCTTAAAACTATGGATTGAGATAGCATTAACTACCTCCTCGCTTAGCGAATTCCAATTATCAACTACTCTTACACTGATATGTGATCTACAGATAAGTAGTAATTAAAAGATCTTTTAGGCTTTATCATTCAATTACATCTCCTATCTTTGGGAACACAGAGGAAATGATATTCAAATATATAAATAATTTACTGTTTTTATTTTATTTTCTTTTTTCTTTTTGTCTCGTCAATCACTATTTTCTTTGTTCCTGCTTCATCACTCACTTGGGGTTCGAGCCCATTCAGAGCGTTAGGAAGGACGCCCAACCTTTATCCCCCCCTAGCGCATGTCAGTGTTCACCCCGTTTCGGATGGGGACTATTGAAATGTTCATACTGTTTACTTCAGACGATATAAAAGCCAGTTTTTATTTTCAAAATTGATCGTTTAATGACAAAGTTTAATTTAACTACTCGAACAATTATTTTTGGAATGCTTCTTATTTTGTACCGAATTTGAAATGAAGTACAGTGCTTTTAGGTACTGAGAGGTACGTAAAAAGTGATGCAATAATGAACAAAATATTGTTTCCTATTTCATATAACGTATTAATGCATCAACGAGATTAGTTATCTATATATAGGAAATAAATGTTTGTTTCTTTTGCTACTTAAATTGCATATGTGATATGATTTTATGCATACATATCAAGAAGATTAGTTTGGAATTATACAAATTCATATGTAATTTTGCATAGATATTTGACAAATGGTTTGTATTCTGAGTCACTACTAACATTAAATACTTCACATTGTGTAATATTATGCAAGAGCTGAGAAAGATATTCATAGTTCTTTAATAAGTTTTTAGTTGATAAACAAAAAAATTTGAGTTGTTTGTATAATGTGAAGTTTATATCATAGAATTTTATATAGATTATAATAATTTTCGCATTTATGCGATAATTTCTCTCTCTTTTCTTTCATGTAGTTTTTAATTAGTATAATATGTGGAAATAACTCCATATTTTGAGTTTTTTAAGCATTATATAGGCTTTGTTTTTAATGAGCTTGCATCTGTTTAATTCTCTTTACAATATCGTGAAAATGAATCTCATATAAATATCAATTATTATTACAATGACGAGGGAAATTCAGTTCCCCCATTGTCATTTCTCGAGAATCATGACGAATCTATAGGGAAAACAAACGGGAATAGGAGGTATAAATCTCATTGAAATATAGAATCCAAATCTCTTTAAACCATTCATAATTCGAGGTATGGAAGGGATTTAAGAGTATTTAGCCATAAATTGTTCCTCTTTTGTTAAATAATGGCGCCACCTATCGCCAGGCGCCGCATAGCAGAAGCCAAGTGTCTTTAGACTGTTGACTACACACTGAATGAAAATACCGACGTATCAAAATTCATTTTTAGTACAGTGCCAAGATTAAGACGTGAGTATCAGCGAGTGAATCCTCGGTGAATTTACTCATTGCTGTACGTATTGACTCATATATCGATGCGTAAAGGTGTAAACGAGGACCGAAATGGGAGAGATATTGGAGTGGAGTCGCCATTTTGATCGTTATGGACCCCTCCTACTGTCAGCTGTTCTCGCCCGAAAATGGTTTTGCTTTTGCCGTTTTCGAACATGGCCCACCGGAAGCAAATTCCTCTGTCGGTCTAGAGCTACAGTTGATTTATTAATTCATTTTCCGGAATTGGTTATTATAGACTTTGACATTGGCCTTAGGGGTTTACCGTACCGTAGTAGTTTTTGAAGCTCCTGTAGTAGGCGCTGCCGGAGACGATTAGGCAGTATGTCACTAACAAACAAATATTTAAGAATTTCGGTGTTTTGGAGATCAAATTAAATGTTTTCTAGAAATATAACTCGTCTGTTGTCTTTTATTTCATACTGGCATGACCCTCCATTGTTATTTCTCAACGTATGATGGCAATGCCTGGAATTGGGAACGTTGGGGGAATTGACTCAAGTGCCACAGAAAATGACGACGAGTGCCAGACAGCAAATCTTATAGTCGTTTTCATTAATGGTTTATTAAGTTGTTTGTTACTGGCCAGGGGTTTTGGGGGATATCTTACCCCACTCCCAAAACCTCTTACTAGGACCCCAGGGGCGAATCTTTGTTCGTGGTTCAGGATCATTGAGCTGAACGAAAACTTTGGTAAATTTTTGCATTCTTATCACTAATGATTGATATGAAAATTTAAGATCTTGATGTAATATATGATCTGAAAACCAATAATTTCAGTGATCCAATCGTTTCTTAAGTAAGGGTGACTCAACTTCACCTGACCTACTATTATAAATCTAATACGATTTTTTATGTAACTAGGGAGGTGTTAATGTAAACATTCACCAAAACGTGTAGGCGAAAGTCTCTTGGGATTGTATAGTTGTAACAATAATTGCAGTGATCAATCTTCTGGAATTGAGGGTGAACCAAGCCTAACTTAGTATTATAAATGTAATGTGATTTTCACCTATATGGGTGTTGTGAAAGTAGAACATATATCAGAATATTTAACATCACACTTGGAACGGTCTACTTTTAACAATTGAAAATTCTAGCAGGCATTGTCACCCGTTTATGCTAAGTTTGAGTTTCCAACGCAGGTGACAAAAGTAGAGCAATTAGGCAAAGAGAAAAACGCCTTTGTGTAGATAAATAACCCCATAAATTGATATATTAGGTTAGGTTGGACCACTTACCTTGTAAATATGAGTCACCCTAGAGCACCCTGGTGTTACTCTGCTTTATAAGAAACAAAATATCATAGTAGTAGTAATTATATGATTTTATTATTGGTATGTAGTTATTTTCACACCCTCAGACATTTGGTAATTGACATTACGAGTTCCAGTGTTATTTTTGATTCTTGATCATTGGTTTTGTTATTTATTTCCTCCAGAAAGTGCTACTTTTTCTGATATGTTCTCTTCCCACTTGCATCAATAATGGGGAGAGCAAGGGAAATTGTTTTATTATTTATTTCTTTTGTGTGGGAAAAATATAACACCAGTAATTCGAAAGAAATGTATGCGTGAGTACTGAAAATTACATAAAAAGCCAATGGAAAACCATTACTGTATATCAATTAGCAATGCATTCCCTCCTCCATTACTTATGGGTAAGTGTGGGTATATATACACACTTGAATGATTTAAAAATGCAATTATTTTGTATATTAATAGCACTAGAAAATTATTCTTAACTCCCAGACCTATCTTAACTAACCCAAACCGAACCTAGGTAAATAGCAGTTATTGATTGAATAGACAATTTTAAATATCTAAAAGTATTACGTACACTAGAAAATGATTCCTAACTGGGGAGGCTTTGCTCCTAGATCCTCCTTATCTAGTTTTGCCTAACTTATCCTACCTAATATGTCTTTGGTAATACAGTATACCGATATATTTGAGTGAAATGCAAAAATTATATGTTTAAATGAATAAGACACTAGAAAACTATTCCTATCTGTGAACGTCCCGAGATCTCTCTTAACTAACTTCAGAAATTGCCAGTAATATCGTGACTAACCTCAGGTACTGCTATTAATGTATTTTTCTGATCTTGGAACCCGGAACACTCATACAACTCTCCCAATGTTGTTTGATGAGGAGATTGAACGTGTCACAGAACTAGCAAAATCCAGAGAAAATGAATATCAGGACCATTTAAGCTACATCAGCAACGCCTGATTATTCCTATTTTTTAAATCATTGGGGATGTGAAAATAAAAATTTTACAAGAGAACCATTTAATGATGCTTTATTAAGTTCTCCGGCATAATAGAGGCAATCGTCATCTTTTTGTTTATATGAGTTCAGTCGATTACATGCAAGGTTTTACAATCTAATGATTCTCATGACAAATTAACTTGATCTGTATTTATGCATGTTATTTATCAGTTGTGTACGACAATATCTTTTTTTACTGTTAATGGGAGAATTTCAGTCTGTTGCTAGAGTGCTTTACAGTCTCGTAGTCTTTTTAAATTTATGAAGAAAATAAGTGCTTCGATGTATTCAAACACTCTGGTACATAGGAATCACAGAGGGTTGAGCAAGCTGCACCATCAAATGGTTGGCTGTGGTGCATTCTGCTTGAAAGCGAATGTCAAAATTTTATCTAAAAGGACTCTTGGCTGAAGATCCTTGCCCACTTACCCTGGGTATGACCCAAGCAAGGTGCTAAGAGAAGTGATTCAGGTATATTAGCTTTTGGTGAATGTGTGTGCTTTGACCTGGCCACCCCCTTACAGTGGGAATATTGGCCATTGTATATGTATAAATGTATACAGTATTTGTAACTGTAATTCTTTCTAGCGTGCATGGGGACAGAACTATGCAATGTTGTAAGCAGAGTGATTATTTGGTAAATTGGAGGGTGAAAATGGGAAACGATAATTTATATAATGAATTATATAACTTGGACAGGAATAAAAGTTTAGAAAGACCTGAATTATATCAGTTACTGTACAGTATTCGAAAATGGGAATGGATACGTTCAGTAATACATAACAATACATCGCTTTGTGTGTTACAATTAGCCCCATTTGAATGGGGCCAAACACAGACATGCTGGAGCTGGGGGATGTTAGTAATACATAACATTACTTACTGATATTCCTTTTGTGCAATTGTGGTTCTTATTTGCAGTTATCAGTTACTGTATATGAAATATCTCTGATGATAAGCGTATTGTCTTTTTAATCTTAAATTTGAGAACTTTGTTAACTATACCTTTTTATGTGTATTGATGAATATTTAGGGAAATATTCAGACTAATATTCCTTAATTTATTTGGCTTTTATACACTATTTTATGAAGCATATATAGTTTTAATTTTAAATATTAATAATTATCATACATAGTGATTATTAAATTGTATGTAGTTATATGTTTCTTTGTTATTTGTGGTGTATTTCAAGTCCGGCATCCTCCCCTAGGGTGTTACAATTAGTCTTCATTTGTATGGGGGATGGACACAGGCATGTTAAAACCTGGGGATTACGGCTGGATGCCATTCTTAATGCTTCAGTGACGGATCAAATCCATGCTAGTTGTTTCCATACTCGCACACACTATCACTGAATTTAATTAATTTATATTGTATTCTTTCCAGTTATAGAATGATTGTTTTAGCAGACTGATATTGTCAGTGACCTCAAGTTAATTAGCTTTTATATTGATGGAAGTTTTCGCGACCAAGAACAGTTAGAGACGTTCAAGAGTTTGGGTATCAATAAGCCACTGTGATTTGCCCTCATTTAGATAAGAAACATGTGGAAGGACAGTGGTTAGAGTACATGACACAGAAAGTGACATACTTGTGTTCTAACCCACTGCAGGGCGTTAAGAAAGGCAGCCAAACTGTCTGTGTCCATTCCCTATAGGGATTAAGAG
Source organism: Halocaridina rubra (assembly GCA_037179515.1). Classification (NCBI taxonomy): domain Eukaryota; kingdom Metazoa; phylum Arthropoda; class Malacostraca; order Decapoda; family Atyidae; genus Halocaridina; species Halocaridina rubra. Next base: position 31,889 of record JAXCGZ010015298.1, on the reverse strand, counting down.
TGTCACCCAAAATCACTGAAAAATTTGATAGCAAATGTTCCTGAATATAGGACTTTGTCGACAGAGCCAATACAAAAAAACTTTTGGTGTTTAATTCAGTTTTATTACATCATTTGGACTGTGTTCTATATAAGATTTTTTATGACAGAATTTGGACTGTTTGCCCTAGTGTGTGTTGTTTTTTTCTCAAATGTGTTTTTAACGTGAAATTTTATTGGTATATTTGATGACTTTTTTCTCTTATTTTTTTGCAGCTTAAAGTTGATGTATGGTTAGGATAGTGGCATCTGGGCACCAGTGCCACTTGAGAGCGCTATGACCATCGCAATGATAGCAAATCAGGACCCACAGGAGGGGCCCCCCAATTCACCTCCTCAGGTCAGTTGTCCTTTTTTTCCCACTAGAATTTGTTTACCTTTTATTTTTGTTTAATATTGAGAGTCATTATATAGAATATTATAAGGTATATTTGGAAACTATATGTTTTAACATTAAGATACATTGTTGTTTACGTTCTGTTATCCATTTAGTCTACTAAAAGTCGACTGAATGGGGCAGAGCAAGGGGACTGGGAATTCCTCTCTTATATTCTCCTCCCACAATGTGTCAGGTTATTTTGTTTTGACTCGGCAACCACCGTTTAAGGGAGATTATATATGTATAGAGATAAATAGGTAGACCTTTCATATTAGCAGAATATGTATCCTTCATTGTTAAAGAGTGCATTTTGACTGAGTAATTACTATACAGTATAATTAAGCACAAAGAATAATATTCATATGTCATGCATGGGCGTGGCTTGATCTGTAAGGTTGTAGCAAAAACAAACAAAAAGTCTTCAAATTCACTAATTTGTTTCTTCTAGAATTTGCAAAATGGAGTATAAATAGCACATGTATTTAAAGTCCTTTGTATTTTCCTCCCACAAAGAATCAGGTGTTTTGCTTTGACTCAGCCCCCCTTATTAGGGGAAATTAGTTTTTTTTTTTCTGTAAAAGTAACAGTATCATCAAGAATGCCATGGAGGAGACGATTAGATCAAAGTCTTGCTGTTGCCTCATGAATTTGTAGTATTCAGAAAATTATTAATTAATTTGGAGTCTTGACTATCTTGTGTTCACATTTTTGTTATTGTGTACCCATATCACGAATGTGCATACATGTTGATTACCATTCTGTAATTTATATCATAGTGATATTTGAGTTGTGAATTTTTCCTCATGATTCAAAACTTCATTTTCGGTGCCTTTTATTTTGAGTGTGATTTCAAGTCTGCTATTGTTGTTCGATTGCCGTGTGGTTGAGAAATCTTTTGTGATAATTTTCTTTTCATTTACAGGGTGGTGATGGTGAGGTAATGGGAGAGGGTGAGAGTGAGGAGATGGCTAGCGGAGAACCCGAGTTCCCTTTGGCTGCCCTGACCAGACTAGACGAGATGATACATCGACAGCGGTGGGTCGTCCCGGTCCTGCCCAAATGCGAACTTGAACTTTTACTAGAGGCTTCTATTGACCTTTGTACCAGAGGTAAGACCATCATTGTAAGTTTAAGTAGTGGCTATAATGACCTTTTTTACATGAGGTAAGACTGTCATTGCAAGTTTTACTAGAGGATTCTAATGACCTTTTCACAAGAGGTTAAACCATCATTGTAAGTTTACATGAGGTTTTTATTTACCTTTGTACTAGAGATAAGACCATCGATGTAAGTTGACCTTTGCACAAGAAGTAAGATCAGTATAAGTCTGATGATATCAAAAATAAGATTTATATGCACATCAACTTGCTACGTATTCTATTTTTAGATCACCTATGACTATGCAATGTGTAATTTAGCTTATTGATATTTTAATTCTTTTTTAGATAAATATAATCCTTCAATATATGGGCAGAGTGACTTTCTGTTTTGCTCTTTATCAAAATACTACTAGGATCCAGATATGTAGTTGATTTCTATTAGGTATATGGCATATACCCTGTATTTTTTATGTATGGGGTAATATACCCATAATTTTTTTTAATTTTAATTTTAATTTTATTTTTTTTATTTTTTTGGCAGGTCTTGACACCAGGAGTGAGGCATGTCAAAGGTTCTTTCGGGAAGGCCTCACTATCTCCTTTACTAAAATTCTTACGGATGAAGCTGTTAATAGTTGGAAATTTGAAATACATGTGAGTTTTCTGTGAATTTGCTCTTAAGATTTTTTATTTTATTTTATGTAAACAAAGAAAATGATAAATGCATTACATCTTTCTACAAAATTTTCTCTTTTGTTAAAGTAGCGAAACATTTAAAGGTGTTAAAATACATTGCTTATATCAACATCAGTGTTGTTAATACTGTACATGCATTTTGTGATAATATTGTATAAATTTATTCTTTAGAATTGAGTTGCGTTAGTCTGCTTACATAAATTCAGCACAGAACGCATTGAATATGACATGTTTAGATTACTGCAAAACAGTAAAATCAAAAGACGTATTTACAATTGCTAATTACTTTTTTTTTCAGAGATGCATTTTAAAGAATTGTGAGAAGTTAATTGAGTTAGTAGTAGTCAAACTCAATCAGGATTGGTTTCCGTTACTTGATCTTCTTGCTATGGTGCTCAATCCAAATTCTAAGTAAGTTGAAAAACAAGGCTTTTGCGTACATACCATATTCTTGTATACGTGTGTGCATGTGCTTGCGATTATGCTTGGCGTGTTTGTGCATTTGTGCGTTCATGTGGTTGTGTGCATGTGTGTGTGTGTGTGCGTGCGTGCATGTATCTTTTATTGGAAGTTTTAGTACTCATTTGTTTTGATAGTAACTATTGTTGTAAGGTTTATGCTATTATTTTAATATAAAAGGCAACAAGAAATGCATCTACTGGTTTTCTGAGCTCAATTTTGCTCTTCCCCAGGTTCCACACTTTCAACGGAGCTCGCCCCGCCGAGAGTTTATCTCAAGGTAACTTAAGCGAATCAGAAATATACGCGCGGTCTCCTGACCCCAGAAATCCAAGAGGTTGGCTAGTAGATTTAATCAATGCTTTTGGTAAACATGGAGGCTTTCAAATCTTGTTAGAAAGGTTTCAGTCTGGGAAGAACCTCTCCGTTCCTGTCATCTGTGCACTCTTGAGACCCTTTGGACTCTGCTATGAAATGCTCACAACACAAACCATTGAAAAATATTTCATGACTATTGTAGTAAGTGTACCATTTTGTGTCATTTGTATGTTTAATGCTAGATATAGGAACTGTTCTTTGTTTCTTCTGTTAAAAGATCTTGGTTTTATATGGAAGAGTAACCTCAGGGTGACCTAGGGTGTCCAACCCAACCCAATTCAATATAACCCAACCTACTCTAATCTAACCTATTCTAACAATTTTCAGTGTTTAAGTTATGGGGGTCAGTCATCTGTACAAGATCCAAAGGTCTATAGTCTTCTAATATCTATCTGAATGTGTAGCAATTCTGTCCTTCCCGAAAATGTTTTTTCACCAGAATATATCAGATTAAAGGAATGAGGCTGGGCAGGGTATGATGCAAAACCTCTGCCTCTCTTTATTTCATTTGAGGTCACCCCTCTTTCTTTTGTGAGATATGGCATGATGTTGAAAAGAAAAAAAAAATTGAAGATATGTAATGAACTTTGTTAATAGCATCATGTTTCTTTTTTCTCCCCTCAACAGGAAGTAGTACCCGCTTTTTTGGAAAACCTAACGGATGAGGAGCTGAAGAAGGAAGCAAAAAATGAAGCCAAGAACGATGCCCTTTCTGCCATCATTAAAGCCATAAAGTGCCTGGTCTCAAGAGTACCCAGTCAAGAAGAGACTGCCAAAAATTTAGAAATATTTAGGCTTAAAATGATACTCAGGTAAGAATCGAAGTTAATGAACATGATACTCGGGTAATAATAGAAGTAACTCAGGATACTTCACACAACCACTTAGACATAACTGACCTTACTTTGTTTTATTACTTTTGCATATTAATCTTGCATATTTACAGTAAATTACAGTGAATGTTAGCATTTAAAAGGAAACTTTTTCTTTTGTCATTTACATATACGGTACACTGTATGGAAGATATATATACAGTAGGTCCTCATATAACGTCGTTCCAAGTTATGTCGTTTCGCCATTACGTCAGAGGCCAATAAATAATTAGTAAATTATTAATAAATTATTTTTTTGACCTACCTGCCTGGTGCAGTAAATTCAAACACACGCTAAAACAGTTTGTGAGCACGGCGGAGGAAAACACAGCTAGCAGCTCTGCTGTATTCATATTTATCAAGTTAATTTCTTTATTTATATATACAGTATATATATATTTGGTTATATTGAATGAATATATTGAATTTAAAAAAAGAAAAGCATAGCTGTAAATACGATTTTATTTGAAATACACACAAATATAAAGTTAGCAAACACAGCTGTATTCATATTTAGCAAACACATCTGTATTCATATTTATCAAGTTAATAGCTTTATTTATTTATTTTTTTATACATTTGGTTATATTGAAGGGTTATATATAATTTAAAAAAACCTAAACATAATAGCCGTAGATATGATTTGATTTGAAATAGTTTGTTGAGTGTAGTGTAAGAATATGGTGTCACGTAGCATTAGAAGGGAAAGAAGAACCACCGCTCAGTTCATTCCTGCCCTCCATATTATGCATAGTTATTTTGTCTGCTCTCTTGTTGTGTTTGCTTGTTACTGACATTACTTTGCCTCCCTTGCGTGTTAGTGATAGTTCTGATGGCAGTGTCAGTAAGAAAATAAAAGCCATCACCATGGAAATTAAAATAGAAATGGTAAACCATGCTGAAATAAGCCAGTCTCTCCCTCCCTTGCAATGCCCCTTCCAGTGTCCAAGATGATCACACGAGTAAATGTAAGTTATAATGCACTGTACTATAGTGCAATTTTACTATTGATACATTTGAAAGGTAAGCAATTCTATTAAGATTAGTTTTAGTATTTTTTTATCATAGATTATGAATATGTATATTTTTCCAATGTTTTAAGTGATTTATTTTTAACATTGGTTGGGGTACCTAGATTTGAATTTAGGTTTGCTCCGACTTACGTCGAAATCCGACCCAAGTCAGCTGTCAGGAACGGAACCTTGACGTTAAATGAGGACCCCCTGTATTATGAAATGGTTACATTTTCAATATAATGATTGTGGTTAAAAAGTTCACTCTGTTATTTACTACAGGTTATTGCAAATATCCTCTTTCAACGGTAAGATGAATGCGTTGAACGAGGTAAACAAAGTCATTACCAATGTGTCGTACTACTCCCACCGCCATGGTCCCGTGGAAGAAGAGGAATGGCTCACAGCGGAGAGAATGGCGGTAAGAAAATAATAGTAATGCTTTGTAACCAATTTCTTGATTGCTTAGTCATATTGTATGTGCATTTCCCAATTTGTGTCACTGGTAATCCCCACGCCAATGGGGTTGGACACAGGTTGGAGCTAGGAAATTAAAGCTGGATGCCCTTCCTGACACCCACCACTGTGGGCTTGAGCACGTTTTTGTCACTTTCTGATTCAAGTGCTCAAACCATTGTACCCTTGCTGTCCCCATCGATTCCTTAGTCATGGTACTCTCTGAAGACCTTTTTAGCTCTGTTTTCATTTCGAGGACTATTAATCTAAATTTCATACAGCGTTTTAATATTGTTAGCACATCGGCCATATTTCATCTCTTGCGTAGTATGCATTGCTCTTGCTTCCTTTGGTAGGACATGTAATTTGACCTAATCTACCTCGTCTTTGTTTTGTACAGGAATGGATCAAAGAAAATAGGGTTTTGCAAATTGTACTCAGAGATTCACTTCATCAGCCCCAGTATGTGGAGAAACTAGAAAAGATCATCAGATTCATCATTAAGGAAAAGGTAAGACTTTATACAGTTTTTTTCTTCTGTTTGTTTATCAGTATTAGTCCTTATTACAGGAATGGGCACAGACAGATTGGAGCTAGGTATTAAGGCTGGATGCCCTTCCTAACACCCCTGGTGGGCTTGATTGCGGGTCTGTCAATTATGAAGTTGAGTTGCCGTATAGATATTCTCTACACAAACAGACCAGATCTACAGCGTACGACGTGATAATATATATGCAAAGATACTTGACACTTAATTTATTTAGGAGCTACATGATTCCTCTAAGCCTCAGTGCCCCCGTCCCCTTAACATAAATGTTTATTTAGGAGCTACACGATTCCTCTGAGCCTCAGTGCCCCCGTCCCCTTAACGTAAATGTTAACTCTATAAACGCCCACAAGACTCTGACTCTTTATGACTGCTCGACTGCTTCTGACTTACTCGGTCGTGGGTTGACTTTTGTATCCCCAAGATGTCAAAGCATGGTATTCTTGGTGACACCCCCACCAATAGGTTTCCAGAGAAGGGGGAACAACCAATCACGTATAGTGTGAGGGACGTGCCTAAAGGATGCCAGTTTGGTACAAAGAACACTGTAACATAAGTGCCTGTATGTATTCTTCTCTACCTATACATCTCTACCAAGTATACCTGTATATTTGTATGTACAATGTATAGTTTGTTATGGAGGCTGGTTATTGATCCTGGTGACAGAAATGTGAAACACTATTGGACTAAAGCTATAACTCTTTCATCTCTGATAACGTTTATTACCTCTATCGATCATGGGGACAGAGGTGTGAGAGGCTAATGGGGTGAGCTACAAATCTGTCATCTCTCTGATAACACATTTTGCCATCTCAATACAAAGAACAAAGAGCCCACGTCTAACTTACCCACACAGGACACCGCATGGGTGGCTGCTAATTTTACGTCAGAGTTACACAACCACCGTCCCCTAAAACAGCGTATGGTATAGTCTTTAAATATTCATAAGTGATAATTGGATATGGCTTCACGGTCTGAGGTTAGAAAGGGCATTCATTCAGGATAACAATCTTGCCTGCCAAAACCAAAGTCCTTTACAAAAAGTCACCCTCTTAGCCCTAAGTAGAAAAGGGAGTCTGTGACGTTGACGTAAAACCTGTTGTCATATATTTTCAAGTTTGTGTCACTTATTCCCATGTCGTATGACTTCCGTCATGCTGAAGCCAGTCCGTCATGCTGAAGCCAGAATCTGAAACTTGTAACAGGTCTTGAGCGGAAACGGTTGGTCGAGGGCACGGATATTTCATTACAATGTTTGTAGAAGTGCCAAGGAAATATATGACCGGAACCGTGAGACTTAGGATCTGGCATCGAGAAGGGCAGGAAAGGCCAGGAAGTTAGCCATTTCCTAAACCGCAGGAAATATAAACTTATGTTTCGTACACAGGTACACGCCCAGGAGAGATGCCCAATAACTCCTCCCCGGAAGTAGGAGGGATTCCACTTTGAACCTGGCGTTGATTAGCTAGGACTAGATCTCACTGATTTCATTGGAGAATTGGATGTTAAGCCACGCCCTGCCCCTGGGGGTATTTAAAGAGCCACCCAGGGCAGGGACAGTTAGTTAGAACTTTGCCAGGGGCACGAATAGATCATAGATTGTGATAGTCATAGGGTGGGGGCATTGGGGCATTGAGGCGTCGGATGTGTTGTACTCTAGAATAAATATAAGTAAAGGAACTACTGCTTGTCCATTCTTACCTTGTAACCACGCTACCTTGTACCCATCAGGTACTAATATTTATAACCTAATAAACCACGCTACCATAATTATAAGTTTATATACGTAGGAGGAAAAGCCCTACGTCAGTGGTGTCATTAGATGGGATAAACAAAAGCAATACGACAGTGGTGACGCTCGGTGAGATAATAAGAAAAGCAATACGACAGTGGTGGCAGCGGTGGGATAATAAGAAAAGCAATACGACAGTGGTGGCAGTGCGGTACGATCATCACGCCTGGAATACATACAAAGAGACTCTCATATCAGAAGAAACCAGTGCAAAGAAAAGAAAATAAGAATGGCAAAAGCAGAAATCCAACATCTCCCAATTCAAGAAATGAGTGACGAGGCCAAACACCGGAGAATTCTCGAACTGGAGGAGCACGTGTGGCGCCTACAAACTCCTGCCGACGCCGCTCCGTCGAGAAGGAACTTGGCCGACGCCGACAGTGAAACCGACGCCTCAAACATCGACGAACAGCCGGCCGCTCCGAACCCCGTGGTGACACAGGGAACGCAGCAGGACATGCCCCCACCCTGTGCCCTGGTTGTAAAGACGCCTCGAGTCAAAAATTCACTTTTATGCCTCGACGGCGCAAATGTAAAAGACCGTGAGTGTCCGTCCATAATTCCCGCGACCGACTTCCTGAAATACTTGGGTCTGCGGATGAGAAGTGACGAGTGCTCAAATAGAGAATATTATAAAACTTTGAAGGAACTATTTCTAAGATATTTCTTAGTAAGCCGAAGTGTGACCGGAGCATTGAGTGAAAATGCCCATTACAAGAGGTATAAGTTGCCGGATCCGACCAAGAAGACGGCGATTCGACGATTTTACTCGAAGAGAAGAAGGAAAACCCGCTCCTTCCTTGCCTTCTGCCATGAAGTTTTTCAGGACCACCTCCTTAAAATAGCTAAGTACTTGTGATCTGTATCCAGTGAGTAATGGGACAATTAGTAAAAGAAATTGAGGTCGGTGGACGCCGCCATTTTATCTTGTAGTTATGCTTTGACTCAGCCAACCCGCTTATAAGGGGTGTGGCGCTTAATAAGTTGATAAAAGTAGAATTTCTGTACCCATTACTAACATGGATAATTTGTACTAATAGCTATAAGCAGTAATAAACCCCGTTTTTGTTATAATTTGAGTAATATAAAGAATTTGCGTTGGAAGTGTGTTCCATTTATTTGTATTAATGCCTAGATTGAATTTTAAGAACGCGAATGTATCGATTTTTTTAATTGACAAATTTAATGCACGTGAAATCACTATTACAGTCTATTAATTTCTAAAGCGTAAGAATTATAGTGAGAAATATACGTGCATCTGCTTTTAAGAGTTTCATCGACCACGTGTGGTTTTCGAGAAAGGAATGCGGAAGTGACCATTCGATCTCCCAACCTCGTTATTGTAAATCTGTAGTAATTGTACTGATCCTTGATATCTTAAAGTACGTGTAAAATCATTGTTATATTAATTTCTTAAAGCGTAAGAAATCGAGTGTTAAGATTGCGCCTGTTTTCAAGGTTCTTTCTTTTTTTGTTTGTTTTTATCCGCGGGAGTAATGTTTTAGCGAGAGAAAGACATAAACGACAGATCGTTCTTTTTGTGTTATGATGAAGGGAATTAATATTACGATACGTGTGTGGCATGTTCTTTTTGAAGAATAAGAAATTTTCGTGATATTAGTTAGAGATGAGTTTTTTTATTTCACGCTATGCAGGTGAAAGTAACAGTAAATTAGAGTAGTTTGTGCTGTCCTAGAATAGGGAAGGTTTTTCAGTGTCACCCAAACGTAGCTTCAAGGGAGTAGAATGTTTGTTTGTTCGTTAGAATGGGACTTAGGACTGGTGAGGAAGTCTGTGACCGCACGGCTCAGCCGAGATTTCACCTTTACTCTTCTTCAGAGAGACCGGGAAAGGAAAACTAACATGTTGTAAATAAAAGGGAATTTTACAGAAAGGGGATGATTGTCTTGAAAGTGATATAGCGAATGTGATAGCGAATGAGTATGAATGACTGGGGGTATAATGGGGGGTTGCTCTAGGGGGTGAAATCGCGGAAAAGCACCGTTAGGAAGCATGATTGGGGAGTCTGCGAGGATCGTTCCCCTGCTCCGCCAGGTCCTTCTGCATGCCATATCAGAGTGTATTTATGGGAGGTGATGCGCTGTTGCAATATCTAGTGAGGGATATGGATGAGAAGGTAATTCTCCACCTGCCCAGATATGGTTGAAATGCCGAGTTTGTTTTATTTTTGTTTTGTCCCCTACTCCGCCGTTGAGATTATTATTCGATTTCCGAGAGATTCCAAGATAGATGTTACGTGATAAAGGACGTGAATCTATGAATGATTCTTTATTTTCTTTGCTAGCTGCAGTACATACATTATTTGTCTGAAGAGATATGTTAGATTGATAAAGTAAAACTTTGCGAGTTTTAGCCATGATAATGTTTTATCAAAATTATTTCGGCTTGGTCATAGAGTGAGAGCTGACACGAAATGACAACAAGAATGTTACACAGCTGTATCCCGTATTTGAGAGAGCAGATATAAGTCAAATTCGAGATAGTAAAAGAAAATATATATTTTATGTTTGAATTGTTTATGTACAACTCCGTACGAGAATTTGAAATTAAGCAAAATGCATTCTTTACTGTTGATAATGAAATATACTTTTTGTTTTTATTATTGCATACACAGAGATAGACTTTTTATATTCTTAGATACCCGTTTTTGTTATAGTTCTTTTTGTATTGAAGAAATCTTTAAAATCTTACTTAAAGGATTCTGAAAAGATTATCTAGAGATAACCATGGTTAATCCCTAGCATTTTCATGAATTTTAGATTACAATCGGGCTAATTAAAGATAATTGAGATTATTAGAGATTATTTGCTGAGTTTTAAAGCTAAAATTAATGACACTTAAGTCCTTTTTAAGAAGTTGTTAAGAAAAGGATATTTGTACTTTTGTTGATAGTAGTAGGGATACTGTCACATATGATTTTAGTTTTTTTGCTTTAATTTCATCAGTGTGTGTGCTTCGACTTAACCCTCTGATTTATAGCATGAAAAGAGAGAGATTGTCATTATAGACAAGGATGTGTATGCTGTTACAGTAAAGTCCTTATCAAGATTAAACAGAGAGGAATGGATTTATGCTTCGACAGTTCTGCAGTTGTACACTAAGTTCTTTTTGCTTTTGTTTTGTTAATGAGGAAATAAGAATAGCCCTCTGACAATAAACGTAAGACTCTATCGATAGTCATTGCTAACGTTTGTTCACGTTCATTTGTTTATTTATTTTATTATTAGAGATACTCTGCGACACTTTTTTATTTTCAGTACAAGTTAAAAGGAAGAGGCCCGTCTCAGCTGACACAGACTGGAGGCCATGACGTATTTCAAGGTCTCTCTCTCTCTCTCTCTCTCTCTCTCTCTCTCTCTCTCCTCTCTCTCTCCTCTCTCTCTCTCTCTCTCTCTCCTCTCTCTCCTCTCTCTCTCTCTCTCTCTCTCTCTCTCTCCTCTCCTCTCTCTCTCTCTCTCTCTCTCTCTCTCTTCTCTCTCTCTCTCTCTCTCTCTCTCTCTCTCTCTCTCTCTCTCTCTCTCTCTCTCTCTCTCTCTCTCTCATCTCTCTCTCTCTCTCTCTCTCTCTCTCTTTCCTACCTTTCACTCGACTCTGAGCCTGACAGAGGCTCCGTTCAATGCTAAAAGAATGTAGCCGTCTTTGATTTTTTTTGTGTGTTTTTTCCAGCGAAGCTAGGCGATAATTGTGCCTACATTTTATTGCAGTCAATAGATTGTTGCATGCTGTTATTGCATAAATACTGATAAGACATCGGTAGTACCGCCATTTGCATAAAATAATTTTGCCACATGTCGCAACTGTTTAGAGAATAGATAGAACTCCCATTGACAAATTGTGGAGCCAGCAAGTTGCCACTTATGCTATATATATATACATTGATTATGACAGCAGGAATTTGAATATTAAAGGAGACTGTGTTAGAATAAGCATCACTATGAAATATAAGTATAGAACTCTGTTCTTACTTCTGAATGCCAGTCTCCACTGTATATATATTGATATTTCTGATTTAGTATATTTATTTTTATTGTTTATTATTCTTATTTTTAGATCATGATTATTAGTAATGTTATTATGTTGACTGATATTGTTGCTATCTCTCAATGGCCTGTTGCTAATTATTATTTTTGAAATGAAATCAGCAGTAACTTGATGATTTGTACCTTTTATCTGAATTCATACTTGATGTTACTGTAGCCACCGCTAATAAGAATGTTTCTTTAGTGGCTTTTCTCAGCATTTAATGATTGTTCTTTTTGACATTTATAGTAGAGTAATGCTATGCAGCAGTTGCTAAGTCCTAAGTATCTTGGAATAATAATCTAGTTGTGTAGACACATACCTTCCATTACCACCCTATTCCTAGGCAGCCCCGACCTGCAAGTTCTAAAAAGTCTTTAGATTTTGTCCGTCAGACAAGTCCCTAATGCCCATTGAATAGAGATTGCAATCACTTGCAGTTGCAGGGGAGGCAAAGTATAGCCTCGATTACCAACGTATGGCCATTGTTGGTACCCTGAAGTCATAGGGAACCTTTCTTACAACTGTAGTAGTGACATAGGTTCAAACTTTCATCCCGCGATCTACTTCGAAGGTACGTGTGAGAGGACCGTACAGGAAGAGTAACGCTGTGACGTTGCAGGTCTCCTGCGTGGTGGTCTTAGTCAAGATCGGCCGAGGGCGGGACGAGGAAGCCGGGCTGGAAGGATTCGCGGGATGGGGCCCAGTCCTTGTCCTTTTTGCTTTGCCTAACCGAGTAACGGAGATATGGCAACAAACCTGGGCCTGCAGCGAGGACGGCGGGGGAGTGAAAGCGAAAGAATCCCCGAGGGAAACCGGGGAATCGCACCTAGCAAGAATTCATGAGCAAGGGACAGAGAAAACGAAAGTCGTCCTGGACAGGGAGGACAGTCCTAAAAGAATAAAAATTTTAAACTACTTTAAAAACCCAGGTAATCTTGATGAAATCCCAGAAACAAGGAGATCCCCCTACGTGTCATAACGGTAGTAAAAAGAGAGGAAAAGAAACGCAGAAATATTTTAAAATATTTTAATAATACCTTTAGAAGCCACGTAAATGAGAAAGAAAAATAATCCCTATACATGTCCGAACTTTAGTGAAGAGAGAAAGAAGGGTATTTAAAAAAATCCCTTATTAGTTAATTAAAATTACCTCCGTATTAGAACTGAAAAAATGGGAAAGAAAATGTCCCCACCGTCTTTTGTGCTGAAAAAAGAAAAAAAAAAAAGAAAATATTTTTATTTTTGTTTATTTTCTTTGTTTTGCTAGCTTTAAGATAATTTTAAGCGAAAACTCAGAGTCTCCCTTAAATCTAGTGTTGAGTAAGTGCCATTTTTTGAACTAAGGTTAATAAGTTATTTTCTGCTTAAATAATATTAGTGTTTTGTTTTAGCATTATTATTTGAATTATGATTTAATCTTTAGATTCATTAAGTTTTTATGTTAAGTGGTCTCTGAATAGTAATTGCATATAAAAACGATAAATATTTTGACTTTACACACAGTCAAACATGTTTTGTTTCAGGAGTAGTTTTTAAGGCTTAATTTTAAGACAAATCAATGCCCCTAATAATGATAGGAATAGAATTTATGAAGGTAAGGTCTCTTATAGAAATTACTGTTGATGTTATAGTCTATTGCATTTTACATGTTTATACATGCTAATACTCTACTTAATTGTTTGCTAATGTTCTAAATGAGTCATAATCCTACTGTAATTAACTCAATTTTGTCTTTTAAAGAAACGAGAGAAGTAGATGAACTAATGTTTTGATTTAAACTGGCTTTTGATCTTAATTAATGTTTGATGTTAGTTTCACACTGGAATTATGGTTGTTTAAATATAAGAATATGTTTGTATTTCAGATTTCCAACAAGGAAATAGACCCTGCATGCTCTAGTTGTCTGTAAAAGTACTCTATATATGTTATGTTGTGTAATTCGCATAGGAATTCTTAGAAAATAGCTTAAATAATTCGGCCCCATTTCTATTGTAAACTAATGTTAGCTAGGATATGTCCAAGAGCTCCCGGAAAATTAGCCCATGCTTCGACTGAAATAAGAGATATTTCAGTTTTGGTTGGGAGGGATGTCGTATGACTTCCGTCATGCTGAAGCCAGTCCGTCATGCTGAAGCCAGAATCTGAAACTTGTAACAGGTCTTGAGCGGAAACGGTTGGTCGAGGGCACGGATATTTCATTACAATGTTTGTAGAAAGTGCCAAGGAAATATATGACCGGAACCGTGAGACTTAGGATCTGGCATCGAGAAGGGCAGGAAAGGCCAGGAAGTTAGCCATTTCCTAAACCGCAGGAAATATGAACTTATGTTTCGTACGCAGGTACACGCCCAGGAGAGATGCCCAATAACTCCTCCCCGGAAGTAGGAGGGATTCCACTTTGAACCTGGCGTTGATTAGCTAGGACTAGATCTCACTGATTTCATTGGAGAATTGGATGTTAAGCCACGCCCTGCCCCTGGGGGTATTTAAAGAGCCACCCAGGGCAGGGACAGTTAGTTAGAACTTTGCCAGGGGCACGAATAGATCATAGATTGTGATAGTCATAGGGTGGGGGCATTGGGGCATTGAGGCGTCGGATGTGTTGTACTCTAGAATAAATATAAGTAAAGGAACTACTGCTTGTCCATTCTTACCTTGTAACCACGCTACCTTGTACCCATCAGGTACTAATATTTATAACCTAATAAACCACGCTACCATAATTATAAGTTTATATACGTAGGAGGAAAAGCCCTACGTCAGTGGTGTCATTAGATGGGATAAACAAAAGCAATACGACAGTGGTGACGCTCGGTGAGATAATAAGAAATGCAATACGACACCCACATTCAATTGCGGTAGACACAGAAAGGTTGTAGCTGGGAGCCTTTCCCAATCCCTCTTAGTGGGCTCAGACACAAGGGTGTCACTTCCGGAGTTGAGCACTTTTTCCACTGAGATACTGCAGTCCCCATATCAAGGAAGTGATTTTATAAATATATAATTGGAAGTCAAATGCACCGAAAATTTTTATTGAGGATAAAGGAATAAATGGAAAAAAATTTTGACTTATGATGTTGCATTTTTCTTTTTGTCTTTAATGCAGGCACTAACACTCGAAGATCTGGATGACATCTGGGCTGCACAGCACGGTAAGCACGAGGCCATCGTCAAGAACGTGCACGACCTACTGGCGAAGCTCGCGTGGGATTTTTCGCCAGAGCAGCTTGATCATCTGTTTGGTTGTTTTCAAGTAAGTTTTGTCTTAAGTATCTGCAGTAAGTGTCTGAGTGAATGTTTGCAATAACAGTGGTGGAAGTGAGGTTTAATTTTGTATTTTCTCTCTCTCTCTCTCTCTCTCTCTCTCTCTCTCTCTCTCTCTCTCTCTCTCTCTCTCTCTCTCTCTCTCTCTCTCTCTCTCTCTCTCTCTCTCTCTCTCTCTCTCTCTCTCTCTCTCTCTCTCTCTCTCTCTCTCTCTCTCTCTCTCTCTCTCTCTCTCTCTCTCTCTCTCTCTCTCTCTCTCTCTCTCTCTCTCTCGCATTTCTTTTTATTTGCATGTCATTTATATTTCAAGCAAATTCTGAAGTCCCCATTTAATGTTATAGACTAATATTATTAGATATTTTATTTCCTTTTATTTTAATATGGCTATATAAGCACCTCAGCTTTGTTATTTGTCATATTAATACTTATGTTGTACTTACAGACGAGCTGGAGTCAGGCTAGTAAAAAGCAGCGAGAAAAGTTGCTAGAACTTATCCGGAGGTTAGCAGAGGATGACAAGGATGGAGTAATGGCTCATAAGGTAAGAACTGGATTGTTGAAGGCATTTATATGGCCCTTTTCATCTTGCCAAGTAGTTGTTGTTATTGTTGCAGTGGTTCCCCGAGCTTCCTGGACAAACAGCTCCGATTCCCTACGGAAGGCTGCTGCCAACCCTGGGCTCTCCCTCAGAGAGGGCACAGGGAATGTATGTTGTGTTGGTGGCGTATGTGGTTGTGTGCAGTTAAAGCAGCTGGATGCTTTGCTGCTTGCCTGGGCTAAATATGAGGGAGAAGTGCCTAGCCCGATTGTACAGTCTCCCTCTTGATGCTGCTGATTAGCTCCAAAGCAAAAATGGAGTCTTATATATGGAAATCAAGCAGTATGGCAGGATATGCTAGAAGGTGGTTTGAAGCTTTTCTCCCCATCGATTTGTAGGGGGGGAATGTGGCAACCCTTTTCCTCTAGTAGCTAAGGGGAGTAATTGAGGTATGTGTGGATCATGATGAATGTGTGTGTCTTGGCTCGGCCACCTCCCTTGCAAGGGGGAATGGAGCCATGTACATAGGTACTGTTTTTTAAAGTATGAAGAATGAGTCATTGTATATGAAATGTATTAAGAGAATATCATTCACTTTCTGCATGATCTTGATTGACAGGTCTTGTGAAAAATATTTTTGGTATTGGTGTAATGTGTCTGATACCATGAGACTGCGGTAGTGCAGAAGTTCGAGCGCTTGACTCGAAGTGATAAACCCATGTTCGAGCCCAACATAGGGTGTAAGGAAAAGCATCTAGCCTTAATTCCCCAGGTCCAATTTGTATCCACCTCATTCGAAAGGGGATTAAGACCAGCACAGAAAATGGCAAAGAACATGTGTATGTTTTTTCTCTTTTTATAGTTGTATTACATAGTCTTTATACTCTTTCAGGTACTGACTCTGCTGTGGTCACTTGCTCATTCTGATGATGTACCCACTGAGATAATGGATCAAGCACTTACCGCTCATGTTAAGATTCTTGATTACTCATGTTCTCAGGTAACAACCAGAATTTTCTCTAATATATTTGGTTTAATCTTGCTCTATCTCTAGGTCTTCATTACTTGCCTATTTTCTCACCCTTTCCTTTTCTTATTGTGTATCTTTCTCTTATTTCTGCCTTGTCTTTAGACTTCTGCATTTTCTTCGTCTCAGTGTTTTCTCAGTGCCTGGGCCTGATGAGGGCAATTGTTTTGCCTGTCCCAGTGTCACACTAAAAATAAATCTTGTGAACTTATTTATTGTGGACGTGTAGTTTTGGTGTTAATAAAATTCTTTTAAATCTTGTTGCTTCAAAAAGCAGTCATTATGACCAAGGACGAATGGCATTGTTTGGTGGTTTGATAGTAGAAAGAGCCTGGACCAGATGAGGGCAATTTTTATTTGCCTGTCCCAGTCTCACACATGAAAAAAAAAAATGTATTATTTTGGTTCATTTTTATCTGTAGGATCGGGACACTCAGAAAAAGCACTGGCTGGACAGATGTGTCGAAGAATTGAAGCATGACAAATGGGTTCTTCCAGCACTGAAGCAGATAAGAGAAATCTGTTGTTCGTACAATGAAGCCCCACCCAATTTTTCGCAGCATCAGCGTCCGACGCCTCATGTCAGCTACAGACACGATGTCATATCGAAACTCCAGACCCAGCATTCTTTAGTCGTTCTTGTTGCGGATAATCTTACCACCTACATGAAAAACATTAGATTAGCTGCTAAAGGTACGTTTTTTAATTATTTTCTGCATTGGTTTCATTAAAGCAAGGGGGAATCTTATAAAGAAGGCGAACCATAGGGTAATCTAGGGTTAATCCTATTTACAAGGCAACCTAACCTAACCTAACATTGCACAGAGTTATTTAACTTTACATGGGGTACTTGGGGTCACTCATCTTTACAGGATCCACAAGTTATTTCCAGTACTATATAGTAATGAGGATTATATAACTTTAGAGTTATATGTTTATATTGTACTTTGATATTATAAGTATGTATTATATGTTGATAAACCTGGAAACTTGTGCTTCATACATGACTAGTGTAAGAATGGGCAGGGTATGATAGAAGCCTGTTGCCCCCCTCCTCTGCTCAGTTGTTGCCGCTGCTGGATTCAACAGAAAAGGGCCGCATGTTTGAAAAAAAAAATTTATTTATCCTCTGATACTTGCGATCATATATATCTGATGTAATCCAAGTAATCTTATTGGAAAAATAAAAGGACTTATTAAAGGATAATTCTCTTAAGAAAATAATTTTTTATAAAGTATTCTTTATTGATTTATTTATTTTATATATTTTATTTTATTTTATTATTTTATTTTTTCCTTTACAGAAAACCCCGATCTCAACCCAGCTGAGATCGTTCCAGATGGTCGTTACAACCATGTGTTCCAAGTTCAGGAGCGATTAAGCTTCCTCAGGTTTCTACTCAAGGTTAGTAAAGCCAGATTAAACGTCGTTGTAGTTCTGTTAACTTCAGAATTAGCCAAGTTAGAGTAATGACTTCACAGATTCTCTACAATAGCAAATCTCTGTCTATGCATAAATATACAAAACACTGCCGCTCCTCAGGTGACCTCTTATGCATCAATTGTCTTTCCCCTGTATACGTACAAAATATGGTGAATTAAATATGGAACCAGTTTGAATATACTGTACATTAGAAAATTTACAATTTCTTGAATATACTTTGCAGAATACCCATTTTATTGGTGATGGTTGGGGTATTATCTTATCAGGAAAGGTTAACAGAGTGTTTAGGGTCGAATCTCTTTTCAGGATGGCCAACTGTGGCTGTGCGCACCTCAAGCCAAGCAAATCTGGAACTGCCTGGCAGAAAATGCCGTGTTTACCGTCGACCGAGAGTCCTGCTTCAAGTGGTTCTCTAAGTTGATGGGAGACGAACCTGATTTGGACCCCGAAATCAACAAAGACTTCTTTGAAAATAATATTCTTCAGTTGGACCCTTCGCTTTTAACAGAAAATGGCATGAAGTAAGCTATGCAATATACTTTTTATACTTTTTGATATCATATGTGTCATTGTCATGTGGGTCTGTAATTATATATTGCAGTACATTACTGGTGAATAGTTTAATTAGTGGATTGGGGTTGTGCAATGGTTAGGGCACTCAACTCAAGAAGTGACAAACCTGTATTAGGAAGGGCATCCAGCCTCGTTTCCCCAAGTTCAAGCTGTGTCCTCCCCCACAATGCAGATTTGTAGCAACAAAAACTTACAAATAATGTACAGTATTTAGAAAGCAAAGTGTTTTGGATTTTCAGTTATTTGATGGTTTTTCATATACCAAATAAGAATTACTTGACTTTTTCATTTTAATATTTTCTTAATTATTATTTTTCAAGATCTTGATTTTTTTTCATACAATTTTTTGAGGCTTTGGTAACGCAGGGGTTAGAACCCTCGCCCTGGGAAGTGAAAAACTCTATGTTTCAATCCACCTTTGGGCGTTAGGCAGGACATCCAGCCTTAATTTCCCAGCTCCATCCTGTCTGTGCCCACACCAATAATGGCGATTAATAGCAACGCAAAACTGTAATGAAAAAGATGCTATGTTAAATAGGAATCGGATTAAATATATTCATGAGAATTTCTTTTTCAGGTGTTTCGATCGATTCTTCAAGGCTGTTAATTCGAAAGAAGGCAAATTAGTCCTTAAAAGGAGAGTTTATTTGATGGATGATGTTGATCTAATAGGAGTTGATTATGTTTGGAGGGTGAGTTATAAGTGAACCTAACTTAACCTTACCTGATGTTACGTTTGGAGGGTGAATTGAAATTGGCTCATATCACCTATTGCAATGCTGAATTGTGCCATATTATACAGTTCTATTTTTTTCATCTCATTTTCCTTAATTTTTTACTTTTTCCTCACTGTTAATCACTGTATTAATCATTCTTTGCATAGAACGCCACCTGATGTCTTATGTCATCCTACATGCATTGCCAGGAATACAGCCACTGGCATTACATTTTCTTATGTTAGATTTGATACCAATCAGTATTCTATAAGTTTTAATCCGGCTACTGCTAGGAAGTGGAATGAATTGCCTAGAGTTGATTCAAGTTAAGCAGACTTTGATGTTGAATTTTTAAAGTTATAGGAGCATAATGGCAGTATTACAGTACTGAGCAGTACCATTTCATATAGTTTTATTTTTATTTTAATTTTTTTTTCCTTTCCCTCGTCAAGTCATCTTGTCTATAGTCTTTTCACGTTTTCCAGGAGGGCTTGTTGCTTGAGATAATAAAACCACCTGCACTGTGTATTTTCTCACCTTATATTCTTAGTGATGAAATAATTTTGCAATATTTTTAAGTAAAAGCTTTTTTTCTAGATAATTTTAGAAAGGATATCGCATATTTTAAAAAGGACATAACTTTTTGGGCCTGAACAATACGCTTTTGCAATAAAATATTTTAAGTACAAATATAGATTGTATTCTCATTGCCAGGTGTGTAGGTCATATCATACTTTTTTCTGTCCTATGGATAGACATTTAATTTTCTACTTTAGGTCATGCCATATAGTTGTAAACTAGAGGATATGGGAAGGAAGATTTAACTATAATTTTTTTTAAGCAAATGTTCTGTTTTGGTTCGAGCTATGTACTTAAAAGCTCGAAGATATTGAAAGGTATACTTATTCGTCGTCTTAATTTTATGAAACTCAGGTTGTGCTGTGCGGCTCGGAAGAATTCGCCGGTCGTGCCATTGAACTATTACGCGAAACGTTTACAAACCTGGGACCAAGACTGCAAGCCAATCAGGTTATCATCCACGATGACTTTCTCTCCAATTGTATGTCTAGACTTAAGGTAAGAAGGAATGTTAGTTGGTAGCATACCATGAAATTTAAAGCGTACATGTATGACTTTCTTTTTGGGGTACATAATATTTGCACTATAAGTTTAATATTATCTTTCCTCACGGGGAAAGGAGGATTCAGAAAGATGGATTTGGAAGGCTGTGCAATCAACTGTGTTGTTATTTAGCTGTTTTGATAATTTTTTTTTAAGCATGCTCTTCATGGGAACATGTGAACCTGACTTACAAGTTATCAGACATCTGCTTCAATAAATGTAAACTATGTCAGTTGTTGCTCATACAGGCTATGTATGGCACCGTATCGGTGTTAGATGGAGATGGGGATTTAGTAAATTATAAACTAGTTTTGGTTGGTCGTACAATATTTGAGACTATCAGTATGTTTGTATATGCTGTACCAACATTATTTGTACACTAAGTCTAATTTGCTCTTACAGGCTATGTATGACACTGTATCAGTGTTAGATCGAGATAAGGACTCGGTAAACAGAGTGAGGCAGGAAACTACACGCATGTGTCGTGTTCTGAGGGTACTTCATGAATACATTGCGGAGTGTGATGGCGATTTTGGAGATGATCGCTCTATTCTACCCCTTGGCAGGTATGTATCACTCGTCTGCTAAATTTTTTGATCGTTGGTTACATATATCCCCCTGAGAAGGGGCAAGAATACCTCTGCTGTGTCCACCTATGTGTTGTAAAAGTTGAGTAAGTTGGGTTGAACGAGGCGAATGGGAAACCTTTGTATTTTCTTCCAACAAAGTGTCATGTGCTTTGACTCAACCAGTCCTGTTATAAGGGAGATTATGGCTTTTTGTATATAGCCAGATAAATAGGTTACATGTCAGAAGATAAAAAATACGACACTTATGACTTTATTCTTGAATTTTTATGGTCTCTAAGAATAAGATCTGAGTCATTCATTCTATGATAGGGTGACTATAATGTTGTTTATTATTATAAACATATACAATTTTAAGCTTTTCATTTCAGTTTTTGGTTTTGGTTTATTACAAATTCTAATATCGATAGTTATAATTAACAAATATTAAGGAGGAATTTTTATTATTTAATTAATTTGTTTTTCACTCACAGGGCATCTCGTGGAAAGCACATGTCTTTGATTGTAAGATTTCCAGTACAGGGTCGTCAGCCCGACGAATTAGATGTGTGGACGCACACCAACGACACGATGGGCTCGATCAGAAGACAGGTATAGATTCTGTGGCCTGATATCACTGTCCCTCCTCTGCTTCTCATTTAGAAATCTTTAACCTTTAATGAAGAGCATTTTTTCATCTTATCAATTATCTCTGATGAATATAACTATAAGTGTATGGGTTGTAAGTTTGATTAATATAAAGTATGATCACTCAAAAGAAACTAATATTTTTTTTTTAAGCTAAAAAAAAAAAAAATTTGTTTTTCCCCCAGGTTCTTCATCGACTGAAATCTACAGCACCTAATGTAAAAGTGGAATTATATTTAAATACCGACCCCATTGATCCTGTTGATGATAAAAAAATCATAGCAAACATGCCTCTCAGGGATAAGATGGTAAGTCTGTGGGTTTGGTTCTCAAGCTGTTGATATTTACTTTCTCTAAGTTGCCTGGCCCAACAGCCCTGAGCAGTCCTGGAAGCCACTTTCCAACAGAGCTCTCAGGGAGTGTGTGTTGTGTTGCTGGCCTATGTGGTTGTGTGCATTGCAGTATTCTATAATGTGTTTTATTGTATGAGATGATGTGTTACATACTGGACAGGTATTGTCAATGGAGTCTTCCAGCCGCTTCTGATACCTCAGAAGGGCTGGGTGGTGCCCTCATCGCAGCCTGGCCAAGTGGACTCAATCCTCACAGGAATTGGAGGACTTGAAACGGATGTCGTGTGGCTGTGCATTTAACTTTGTGTTGCCATCAGTTTATAATATTTTATTAAACAGTTTCCCCTCATGGGGCATTAGAACCTGGTTAACAAGTTATCAACACCACTTCGAGCATATTAGTGGATGGATTTTCTGGTGATTGGCTGTAAGCAGTGAATCAATCACCTCCGCTTAGAAAGAGGATTGTGTCCTTTTCATATAAATAGACAAAGATAGAACACTATCCTAAATATGTATAGCCAAAGTTTTATGTCTTTGAAATTTTACCAGTCATGTTAGGTGCTGTAAAACCCAGTAAGATGGATAAACTGTAATAACATTGAGAATATTTCCAGGTTTTGACTGCGAAGTTAGTACAGGTGGGGAACAATATGCCTTCATCCCCAGACAGCTCCTCAGACTCCTCGACAGGTTCGCCGCAACATCCATACGAAGGACCGAATATTGAAGCAGAAAACTGTCTTCCTGGCGTGGTAAGTTTAGTGATACGTGTTTGATAGAGACAAGGTTTTGGATCTTGAACACAAGAGTAACCCCAAGTGCTCTGAGGTCATTCGTGTGTATAAGGCAAGTCACTTAACCAAGCGTAACCTGAATTTACTGGATTCTTTAACCTGCATTGAGCTTCTTGGAGTTACCCAGCTATGCAAGATCGGTTGCTTTTAAGTTTAGGGGCATTTTTGTTTATTTTGTATATTTTAGTATTATTGTTTTTAAAAGCCAATGAAATACTAGTTGGTTTTGTGCATTTTAACATGTTAAACTTTCAAGTCTTTATTCTTGTTGATCATATTTATGGTTAACATATTTTAATCTTTTTCTCTATCTCATTCTAGATTATGTCTGGCCAGGCCAAGTACACTCAGTTCCTTTTACAATTGGCTGATCTAGGGTGCACTCTCCAACTTCCACAGTTGAGAGATAGTGCCAGGGCACTTCTAAATCTTATGCCTGCTGACCAGCATACAGGTGATTGTGGTATTTTTTTATGTACATGCATACATAATTATATATATAGTGTGGCTGCAATTCCTCTTGTAAGGGAGATGGCTACATCAAAGCACTCACATTCACCCGAAACTAATATACCTCGATCACTCTGCACATAATTTATATATGTACCACTATATACTCTTGATAATAGTAAGGGAGTGAGATATTCATTTGTTGCCACGAAGGTGAATTTTTTGAAATTTATGGAATTTTTTAAAATGGGAAATGCACTTGATATTTTAAAGCAGTTTTATGTCGCAGATTATTTCGAAACTTATAAGAATGATATTGTCTATTTGCTTTGTCATGCATTATCCCTTATCACCCATAATTCCCCAGCTCATGCATTATCCCTTATCACCCATAATTCCCCAGCTCCTACCTGCCTGCGTCCACCCCCATGTGAATGGGGATTAATAATGACATAATATGGCAAACAAATGTACAAACAGAACTTAGAGTAGGTGGAAGTTATTAAGACTTAGATGGTATTGCAGTTTTAGATCCAGTATATCTGTAAAGACATGAGCCATATTTCCCTTTAAAAGGGGGATGGCAAAATACCCTGACTTGCAGGAAGAAAATACAGAGTAGAGGATTCCCAGTCCCCTCGCTTCGTCCCATTTAGTTGACTCTTATGACATGTAAAGGAAGACAGAGGAAGTTATCTTCCCTCCCTCCCTCGTTTATATAACTTTGCTCTATTCCCTTGATGTCTGGTAATGTTATTGAATCAATTATATGATTGGTTAGGGAGTAGGTGTGATAACTTCTGTTTTTAACCAATTTTCTTACCTATGCACAGCCAACAATCTTCGAACGGCTTGCATGGAGCACGGGAAACATGGAGAGCAGAGCACATCTTTATCCCTAGAAAATTTATTTTTTCAGTCAACTCCATCGCAAGTCTTGTATTATTTGCAGGTATGTTGCTTGTTTTCACATTTTTTTTCCTATTTTCTTTTTTCAGCGTAAAAAGATTTTTCATTTTAGGTCTCTTTTAATTGAAGGAAGGCTTTTCCCTTTTAGGTATCGTATTAAGGTCTCTATACTTGAAGGAAACTAATTGGTTTGTTTTTTAACATTCTTCAAACCCTTCTCTTTTCTTAAGTATGATCATTTTGTTATGTACATTTTAAAAAAGTTGAAGAGGACTTGTGCAGTAGTAACTATGAGAAGATGAAATTATCACATTATTTATGTATACTGATAGAGCCTTTTGGATACACTGCTGTTGTATGTGCAATATCCTATGTGGAACTGCAGGTACTGTATAGATATTTGTAGCTCTCGGATCAGTCAGTGCAGTAACCTCTAGAACTCTTCCTCCTCCTGTCTTTTTCTAACTCTCATGACTTGTCTTCCTTGAAAAAGCTGATCTGTCGTCATCTCAGGGCCTATCATATCTTTGTTACTTCCACTATTCTTTCAGCCTGTCGTTTTCCTATTGTTTATCATTCTCTTAGTGCTGCCTTGTCATTAAGCTTCTACTTTTTCTTCGTCTCAATGTTTCTTGCCTTTCCCAGTGTCATACACAAAAAATAAATGTTTTCAATAAAAACTGTAGGATATTTTCGTTATCCTTTGCAGGTAATGTACGCTCTGCTCATGCCAGCCCATAACCCCATGTCAGACAAGGCTCTAGAGTTTCAATATAACTTCATGAAGTGCGGAGGTGTGAAGTTAATTATAGATATGCTAAGCAAAAACAATTTCCTCTCAAACACGGATATGCCAACTAAAAGGTATGTGCAAATACTGTATATTTCTTACGTATATTCATTATAAGTGTGACTGAGCGAATGTGTTTAATAGATAGAAGCTAGTTTTCCTGTTGGTTTGGTTAAGCTTTTCTGCCTTTGGTTGTTTCTAAGCTCTGACTTGTGCAGGAGAAGTCAGTTTATATGAAAAAAAATTTGATTTTATACTTTTTCATCTATATCTATTTACAAAAGCCATAATAGTCCCTCTGAGTGCCTGAGTCAGAGCTAACAACTTGACTCTTGTGGCTGGAAGACACTAAAAAGGGGATTCCCAGTCCCCTCACTCTGCTTATTTAGTCAACTTTTACGACAGGGGAACATGGAGGAGGTATTCATAACCCTTGGTAACAGTGATGTGTATGTTAAAAGTCCGTTTCGTACTGGTAACTGCACCTCTAATTATATACTGGAACAATGCAGAGTCATTAACACAGATTTTCTTAAATTCTTCCTAAATACAGTTTTTTCCTAATGAGTAAAAATAGAAAACTTAATAATTTTTCAAATTTTTTTCTTTGCAGATCTGCATTTTTGGTGGTTTTAAAGTTAGCGAAACTGGCATTCGTGACTGTTGGTTACGCAATCGTAGGCGTAGTAGCAGGTGCGGTTAATTCCGGTGGGACCACGATCACCAATGCAAATGGAGGATTAGAGAGTAACTCCTCTCCAGTAGGTTAGTATTGGTACTTACAGGGTTAGTACTGGTTATGTATTTACTTACATTCACATACATTGGCTGCAGTTCCCCTTGTAAGGTGGATGGCTGAGTCAAAGCACATTTATTCGCCAGAAGTCAATATACCTCGATCATTCCTCCTACCACCCTGCTCGAGTCACCCACTTGTTAATTGGGCAAATTATTATTATTATTATTATTATTATTATTATTTTTTTTTTTTTTTACACAAGACATTCCAGTTCATTTAACTAAGGAGTTCAGATTATATTAATGGAACTTTCTGTAGTATATGATGGGTTTTATATAAAATTGCAAAGATTCCAGGCACCGAGAAAACATTTGAGAAAGAAGAGCAGCTTAAGGACAAGGCAGAAATGAGAGAATGATAAAAACAGAGATTTGGACTATTGTGACTTGTCCGATGTGAAGAGATATAAGAGATATCATTAAAAGTTCCTGTTTTGCTTTTTCAAGGTGGCAGCAGCTTGACATCGTCAACTCACACCCAAGCGCTGGTTCTTCAGGAAGCGTTACACCATATTCCTAATCCCACTTCAGATTGCATGGTGCGGAACGTTGCCTCGCGACTGGCTCAATCCCTTCACGACCAGGTCACTATCACATCCTGCCTCTGGGCTCACTTTGTAAGATCATGGGGATTTATGTATGTGTGAAGGATTTGCTAAACACTAATATGGTCACAGAATTTTGTAAAAGCAAGGATCATTAACACACTAACTGTCTTTGGTTCCCTGAGAGGGATATTGTTCTGCTTACACTCGGATGTCTTTGGATGGCACTGCCATAATTAGGATATGATCAACTCGTTCTCATTATCCTTTTGTCAGCCATAACTCGCTTGTGTGTGTTGCATAATCATTAATTAAGCATTAGCTTTCACTGTCTCATGTCATTAATGATTAAATTAGGCAATTAATTGGAGGGTCGGTGATGTTCTATAGGTGGTCTACTTGATTATTCAGCTATTGCCTGGAGATCATTTGGTCTACATCATTGGAGAGGTAGATTTGGCTCCGACTTTGTGGAAGGTATATACTCAGGCTCTGTGATATCTCTGCCCCTTGCCTCTGCCTTTCATTATAGACCTTTAACCTTTTGTCATGCATGTGAGGTTATAATCATATCTTATAAGGCATTATCATAAACCAGGAAAGTCACCTAAGGACCATGCACTCCATTCTTTGGGGGGTGGGAGAGAGAGAGTAGACTTTATATTTATTGAATTTTTTTTTTTTTATCAAGTGCAATACATAATTTAACATTCATATATTCCTCTGTGTTGTGTTAAATAGTAACAGAGTGTATGATATTATGCTAATTTGTTTTTTAATCTTATATTTCTTCTCTAAAGTCCAGTGAAAGACTGAAAAAGAAGTTCTTGGAATTTTTAAGGCTATAGTAATATTTCTAGTATCAGATGATGATTTATAGAGAGAGAGAGAGAGAGTGTGTGTGTGTGTGCGCATGCGTGCGTGCGCGCTATTTGTGTGTAAATACCTGATATGAGAGAATAAAATTATTTTCTACATTTTAGATCAAAGATAAAGGCTGCAAGTCTGAAAACAAGTAGTATTACATATAAGAGGTACAAAAAAGTTTAATGTTAGGTGTTTACGCTTTCATGGTTATATTTTAATTTATCCATGGATTCAGAAGTCATAAGTTGAATGGTTAAAAGAATATCATTTTGCATATGGAGTTTTTTAAAGTTGCATTATTTTAGTTCACTAATATCCAGGGCATCTTTCTCATTGATAAAATGGCCGTTTCATTGTGTTAAGGTTATAATTGTTTCATCTGACTTATACTGTCTATGAACATTTCAGTTTGCTTCCTCATGTATTACAGTCCTTTTCATACTAGTAGACTTACGACAGTAAATGTTCACCTTCAGTAACATACTAGGCAGAAGTAGGGTAGATATGTATAGTCTTTGGTAAATTTTTAACTGCTTTATTGATATTGTTCATCTCCAGCAACAAGCAGGGCATGAGAGGGTAGATATTTACGTCCAAGTCAGACATGCCATTTAGTATAATTCATTAATTAGCAAAATGCATACAATATTCAACTCATATACATTTTTTTTATTCTCGGAACAGGTAACTGGAGTTGTTCCAGATATGAGTGTGGTGAGGGCCATTCTAAGAATAACATGGGCATCAGCAGCAGGTCAGGTGCACCTTCTTACCTCGTCATTAGATGAAATAGAAAAAGCTGCTGAACGACCACCAACTAAGCCACCCGACCCCGAGGACCTTCAAGGTAGTTCGTATTTTTAATCCTCACCTATTTAAGAGAAGGAAGCAAAGTATAATGTGATTTTAAAACTGAAATATATCTCTTTTAGATATTTTCTTTTGCATTTATGGTAAGTACATTAACCGGTAAAGCGGCAAGTCAGATCAACGATAACTCTTCTTGTAGTGTAAGATACTTTTGCAGGTCCTCTAAATTGTTGTTGATGTATAGTTTATTTTGAATTATTTCGACAACTCACTCCATAGCCCTTGTTCTTCCCTATTATTCTTAACTTTCACAATATGCACGCTTCTCCCCTCCCCCAAGATTGTAAAATAATGATAATTTTCTATATTCCCTAATTAGTTGATAATTTTACCAGTCCATATTTATGAATTTAAGTCTGAGGTGAGATGCATACACCATATGTGACTTTATACTTTTTAAGGAAGTAATATTAGCTTTAGTTATTATTGAAAAGAAATACTAGAGTGATATATGATTAGGAATTTTATTATAAATACCTTCCTTTTTTCTGAATGTACACCATATGAACTATTACATCAAGCTTGATAAGCAATGCAAACTCTTGATTCATTATGGAGTCTTTGTATGTATTTTAGTATGTTAGGAAAGGCCCATGAAAGAAAATCATGTCAAATGTATGAAGAAGTTTGTAATTTTGCAACTTCAGCTGATCACCTCTTTAGATGTACAATACAAGAATCCTTTGAGAAGGTGACCAGTTGACGTCATGAATTTATATAATACTTCCTGTATTTTACCTGTTTTTCTTCTTCAGTAGTCTTTTTCATACCATTTAAAACGTTTTAAACTGTATAGTAACATGTCAACGCTATTTATATTTCAGTATGTCGCGAAGGTTTGGAAACCCTGTCTGTGGTGTTGGCTCTGTATCCTCCCGCCTTAGAAACCCTTACCAAGGACACTCAGTTTCACAAATTGGTCATGGGTTTGGTGCTGGTGGGAGGGGAGCGCAGCATTCGGCAGTGCGCGATGGAACAGCTCTTGCTAATGGCAACTAAGTGCTCTAATTCCTCCCACACCCTCGTGGTCTTCATTGTGATGCTCTTCAATGTTTTAAATGGCCTCAATAATGATTATTCTAAGGAGTATTTCCAGGTAAATTCAAAAGCAGATTATGAATATATTTTTGGAAATCAACATCTTTTATATACCATTTTTAAGGTATTTTTTGTTTACACATGTAGTGTGTATAGATTTTTATTTGATTTCATAATATTGAAATGCTCTACTTGGGTTTTCTTGTTTATAATATTGGCTTCTCGCTGGCAGCCCATTGGGATTGGCCGTAATAAGATAAATGGCCCATGAAATGACAATCCCTTGTTCAAGCCCACTGCGGGGTGTTAGGAAGGGCATCAAGCCTTAATTTCCCTGTTCTGACCTGTCTGTGTTCATGCCAATCAATGATATTATCACCCCCAAGAATAGAAGAGTATCTTTGGGTTTCCCAAAGTAGTCGTATTATATTTTAATTTATACACCCACCTTTTTACTGAGGTATGTTGGATACAGGTCAAAATTATTATATGCTTAAGGCTACAAAAACCTCCATTTTTTTTCCCTTCAGTTATTGTGTGGCCTGTTAAACTGGGCGTGTGTATCAAGTGTGGCTGTGACGGGCGTTGATCGCCTCTTAACGACTGAAATAGAGTGGTTGAAGAAAGTGAGGGCGAGCGTAGCCCAATCGGCCCAAGGCGGCCCTGAGTCCCCCGTAGACGACACGCTTCTTGAAGGTCATTTGTGCGTCACGCGAGAGCTTGTTGCGTTTCTTCCACCACAGAAGAAGTATGAGATTGGCGGTGATCCTTCTAAGTCAGTTTTTCTAATTAAGGTAAGAGATGATGCTGTATTTATGAGATCTTGTTAATGGTCTTTGCAAAGTTTGATTGCAAATATTTTCAATACTTCCACAGTATGTTTACAGTTGGTTTTTTATTTCTCTTTTCAGGAATTAGTTGAGGACTTTATATTCCCCTTTTCTAAGGTGTACCTTCAGTTAGAGCATGCAGCAGAGGTGCCTGCTGAGCAGGTAAGATTACTGCTTAGCAATTATTTCCATAGTTACTTACAGTATTTCAAGTTAATTGTACTTACATGGATATCAAACATTAAAAGCCTTATCATCAGTATAGAACATACATGCGTTCTATACTGACTTATAAATGGCCAATATTTCCATTGTTACTTTCAGTATGTTAATGTAATTGCACTTACGTTGCTTTTAGACATTTAAGCCTTATCAGTGTAGTACGTAATATGGATTCATTCCATACTGACTCATGTAATGATTACAATCAGTATAAGAAGTAACTTATTTTTTTTGAAAGAGAAGTTCTTACTTCTTTATAGATTTTTCTTTCACTGAAATTGAGAAATGTCTATAAAAACGATCATTAAAACATCAGAACGATTTTTTGTCGTTGCTGAGTATCTTATTCCACTTATTTCCTGGATATAAACAAGGTCATCTTATCTTGGACTTGGGAAGCAAGAGCTTTATGTTCTAGTGGAAAAAAGAAAATATTTTCACTTAAGTGTGTTTAGTAATTTGTCTATGTTTTTGACCTCTGAATAGTTTATTGTTATTAGATATTTACATATACAGTGGCTACAGTACTTCTAGTAAGAGGTTGGCCGAGTCAAAGCACACATTCACCAGAGCCAAACATCCCTTGATCATTCCTCTTAGCTCCTTGGGGATATAGAGTTGCCACAATCCCTCCCAACACTCGCTTGCATCACACACAGGGTAAGTGGGCTGGGATCCTCTTCCGTGAGGCCAGGCAGCCGCAGCTGGTATTTATCTTTTTTACTCTTTTTCAGGCCATACCAGTATGCTCAACTCAACCCACTGTGATAGCGGCATATGAATTTCTAGTCACTTTATGCACCGGCTGTGTCCCCAACCTCAAACTGCTGGCAGAGATGCTCACGAATATGTATTATGCAGGTAAGGTTTTAATTAAGGCCAGCCTTAATCCCCCAGCTCCATCTTGTTCTTGGTTTCTGAATAGATCCAGTCTTAGTACCCCAGCTCCAACTTGACTGTGGTTAAATTCAGTTTAGATTGCTTAATGTAGCTTTTATATGCAGATAATATATTTGGCTTAATGTAGCTTTATATGCAGGTAAAATATTTCTAAAATGCAGCCTTAATCCCCCAGCTCCAGCTTGTTCGTGGTTTTATGCTGTCTATTTTCCTATATTTCGCACATGATGCAGGTAGGATTTTTATTTGATCCAACCTTAATTCCCCAGCTCCAACTTGTCAATAGCTTAATGCATTCTAGATTGTCTAATGTCATTGTATTATGCTGGTAGAATTTTTATTCAATCCAGCCTCATTTCCCAAGCTCCAGCCTGTCTGTGTCCACCCCTATTCAAATGAGGACTAATTGTGACACAAAAAACTTCGAAAGTTTTATGCAGTCTTGATTATATAATGTAGTTGCATTTCGTTCCCCTCAGGATATATTTCAGTTGGGTGTTATTGATTATATTAGGTTGTTTTTAGTAGATTAGCTTTTTTTTGGTCTCCTGTATTTTTATTTTAGCATGTGATGAATGGCTGGGTGATGTAATTCCCATTAAATGTACTTGTATTCGAGAATGTGATGAAGGGCTGGGTGATAGAATACCTACTTAAATGTCCTTATATTTGCAGAATGTGATGAAGGGCTGGGTGAATGGGAGTACCTACCCCCAGTTGGGCCACGTCCCCCAAAAGGGTTCGTTGGATTGAAAAATGCAGGTGCCACTTGCTATATGAATTCTGTGTTGCAGCAACTCTATATGATTAGACAGATAAGGTAAGTCTCTCTCTCTCTCTCTCTCTCT
>JAXCGZ010015297.1:107500-110018 GCA_037179515.1 Halocaridina rubra | reverse complement strand
CAACGCCCCGTCACGGTCTGAGGTTAGCAAGGGCATGCACTCAGGGTAACGATTACATCTGCCAAAACAAGTCCTTCGAAAGAAGGCAACCGACCTAGCCCTCGGTTGAAGAGGGAGTCCGTGACGTAAAACCGGAACAAAGAACATTTTTTATATTTAGCTGCGTTTATGATCACAGTACCTATGGTTCACCAAGATATATTTAGCAGACTGTTTTATTAAATCTAACATCTCGTTAATATAAGTTTCCCTATTGCATTACATAATTTCCCCATTTATAATATTTCTAATGACCATATTTTTTTTCTTTTAACTTATTAAACTACATAAAATTACATTCGTAAATGTCTATTTTGCTATACATTTTTATATAAATTATAATTATTATATTCCCCATAAATAGTTAATTTATCAGTCAATTACATTTAACATTTTTATCAACATTAATTTCTTAGTCGTGTCCTTATTGCAATTAAAATTTCCTTTGATCAATGTAATATAATTACTTGGCTGTTCCTTTATTATATTTAATATTCGATTACACTTAATTATTTATTTCATTGTTCGTTTCATCACATACAGTACTTCATCCAACGTAAATGCTTCATTTAGCACTCTGTGTACCACAGTTAGTATCTCTTATTCAACATCAGTGATCCATTTTACTGCCTGTAGCCTATATAATATTTATCATTTCAGTTATAAATTAATTTACTGACTTAGTTGCTTATTCATTACAATAAGTATATTTAACTTCAACGAAGTATTTATTTATTTACAGCGTGATATTCTATACTTATATTTGCTCTCTCTCTCTCTCTCTCTCTCTCTCTCTCTCTCTCTCTCTCTCTCTCTCTCTCTCTCTCTCCCATATGCAAATCATACTATATGTATACATATTTCAAGCACACGTGCGCATATTAAAGAAAGCGCTATTAAAAACATAAAAAAAATTTACTCCAGACTTTCTATTTGATTTGGGGCTTCCGCATAACACTCAACAAGGGGGCCATGTGTCACACATACACGCACGCACGCACAGACACACACACACACACACACACACACATATATATATATATATATATATATATATATATATATATATATATATATATATATTATATATATATATATATATATATATGAAACATATTCCCAAGGAAGAGGTTTGAACCTAAGATATAATTGGTGTGCCAAAGCGTTACCAACTACACCACCGAAGGTCTTAAAAGAAGAAGCTAACCTCTCGGGTAAATGCTAAGCTGAGGAATGAACGCATTCTTCTGAATACTTTCTGTTCATTTTACAGCTTCTTCCCAACTTCACTCGTTGCTTCGTTTTCGCATATAATTCAAATACAAAATTATACAAGCATCAATAAGAATCAAACACATTAGCATATGTGAAAGTATGAAACATATGTTTCATGTTTTTAAGTATGGTAATAAGAATATTTAATTTGTATATATATATATATATATATATATATATATATATATATATATATATATATATATATATATATATATATATAGTATATATAGTGAACAAAGGGAATCTCTGTAGATATGTTGTAAAGAAGGGTTACATCAGAGATGCCTGCAGAATGTACACAAATCTTGATGGTACACTATGCTTTAGATAGCCAGGTTGAAGAGGGTAAAAAAAAAAATAAATAAATAAAAAAAAAAAAATATATATATATATATATATATATATATATATATATATATATATTATATATATAAATATATATATATATATATATATATATATATATATATATATATATTATATATATATATAAATATATATATATATATATATATATATATATATATATATATATATATATAAAGACAGATATATAGACACAGACAGACAGATACATAGATACTAGCCATAAATGTTTTCCTCTTCTAACCAAGAAGGAGTACATATATTAACACGAGAAAGCCTGAATATAACCTAAGAGCATAAACCTGCCAAACATGTAAATCGTTTGCACTCCCTGTCCTACCTCTGAAAACTCTTACGCACTTCATTCTTCCTAAATCTATATTTCCCAAAAGAAGTCACAAAATACGATCCAATCTATTCGACTGACAAACAGAGAAAAGCCTTGTTTGCTCTCTCTCTCACAACCAATTCATAAAGTCAAGGCCTGACACATATCTCAAGGTCCCAGGTTCTATTTCCCGTGTTGGGTTGCTTAAAATATCTACTCCAACTACAGCTTAAGGGAAAAAAAAGGCGAAATTATATACTCAGAAGGCTATGTATATTATATAATAATGAGTCTAAGGGAAATAATAATAGTCTTCTTGAATAAGTCAATAACTATAAATGACAGAGAAAACAAATAAAATATAATTCTACTTCGAAAATGACATAATTCTGTTTCGTTTCACATCGTCTACAAATAATTACCTGGCTAACTCAAGGTATTTTCTCTTTCCTCATTAACAAGTACAGCAGCAATGACAGAGCAGAAAGAAAAAAAAAAGTCCTTTTT